>CAUYLG010055806.1:0-111494 GCA_963573385.1 Cacajao melanocephalus | reverse complement strand
AGGTAATTGAAACTTTTCTAATTATTTAAATTAATGTATTTCATGGGCAAACTTTTTTAAAAATTTGGAATTTTAAACATTTTCCAATTTTTTGAAAAACAAAGCCCCCCCCCCCCAATATGATTTCTAGTTGGAATATTTCTTATTATGGAGAAACTTATAATAATGATTGTTTTCTGTGTCATTTAGGGCACCACCCATAATAGGATATTTGCCATTTGAAGTTCTAGGAACATCAGGCTATGATTACTATCATGTGGATGACCTAGAAAATTTGGCAAAATGTCATGAGCACTGTAAGTAGATTTTAATATTTCTCGTGATAATAACTATTTTTAAATAATATAAACAGAAGTCCTGTCCTGGATAGGTGGTAAGACACAGGTTTACAGTCATCTTCATATTTTTGCAACGTGCTACAAGATTTTGCTTTATGTATATAACCAATCTGGTAGGAATCATACCTCAAGTTTAAATTAAACTTGTTCCTATTTTAGTTTTTAATAAGTAGAATTTCATAATATGGCATCTGATACACCTTGTTCTGAAGCATGTAAGCTTTATATCTGGAGTAAGAGAAGTAGATTCCTTTGAAAATTGTAATACATCAAACTTTGGGAATATTGTGTCATAAATTTTGATTTCCAAGCATGTGAATCTTTTCAGGAGCTAACTACATCTTTGGAAAATCTGTCTTAGAAAGCTCATAGTAAATGCTTAGTGTTATCTGCTTATTATTATTGTTGTTAGAGCAGGAGCATTGTCATCCTTTGTGTCAGGCACTGTTCTAAACACTTTACATCTAATCTTCATGAGTAAGCTGAGAACACAGTAAAGCTAAGTAATTCACCCATAATTTCATAGCTCATTGGTGGCAGAGAAGCATTGGAGTCTAGGCCTACTCTTTTATCACATGTATTTATTCTTTATTTTAGAAGTTTGTTTTAATCATGAGGTTTGTTTTAATGATCGGTTTCATTTGCTTCTCTGATCCTCCTCCCAGATGCTTACACTCTTGAATGTACACTAAGGCTTAACTAGATATTTTAGACACTTCCGTGACGTTTTATGCTGCTTTCATAAACCTCTCTGTATGAAAATGAAGCATGTTGTATAATAGCATTAACTCTATGGAAAATGTTCAGAGTAAAGTCATTTTAGCACAAAAGATGTGGTCATTAAGCACCATGATGTTGTGTAAAGACTTGATACTTCTGTTAACTAGCTGGGTAACTTTGGATAGCAAGTTTGTTTGTAGACGTTGATTTCCTCCTTAGAGAGTAAGACAGGAGAGAGAGACAGAGAGACAGAGAGAGACAGACAGATGAGAAAGAGAGAGGACAGAGATTTGACTGATTCCTGACAGGAGATTTGAGAGATTCCTGATGGGCATTTCCTAAGGTTTGTTCCAACTAATATTGGTCCTTACAAAAACACTTTATATAGTCAAGAAAGACAGGGAAACACTTCATGATCCCTTAGAGAATCTGCACATACATTAGCATACTCTAGGTTTTGAGAAAACTGAAGACACCAATTTAACAAAAAGTTTCCCAAATTAATTTAACTACAGACCCTTTTGTTTTTTTGAGATGGAGTCTCCCTTTGTCACCGAGGCTGGTGTGCAATGGCGCGATCTCGGCTCACTGCAACCTCCGCCTCCCAAGTTCAAGCAGTTCCCTTGCCTCAGCTTCCGTAGTAGCTGGGATTACAGGCGTGTGCCACCACGCCCGGCTAATTTTTGTATTTTTAGTAGAGATAGGGTTTCACTATGTCAGCCAGGGTGGTCTCAAACTCTTGACCTCAACTGATCTACCCACGTCAACTTCCCAAAGTACTGAGATACGGGGGTGAGCCACCATATCCAGCCCAAAACCCATTTTTTTGCTTAATATCTGTTAAAAGGCTTTAGAACTTAAAATCTACAGCACATGTTTTGGCAGTTACTGCACTCAGTTACTTCAAACAATGAAGTTATTTTGATTTTGGTTAGTTTAGGTTTAAAAGTAAATGCTGCAAAGATTCTGCACCTGCCAGAGTAGCTAGGAGAAAAAACTCAGGTGTGATTATTTATTGTTATTACCCTCTGTATATCTAGGCAGGAAGAAGTCAGCAATATGAATTCTTAAGTGTTCGGAAGTTAATTGTGTATGGAAAGATTGTAAAATCAGAAGTGGATGGCTGTTAAGTTGGGCACTGTGGAAGATCTGATTGTTTCTTGGGACCTGAAACTGGATCTAAAGAATTAACATTTTCATATTGACATATATGTTATCAGAAAGCCTGAAAAAGAATAGTGTATGTAGACTTAAATGCAAATGATAGCTTTTAGTTAAAAAACAGATTCTTTATAACTAATATGAATTAAAGAAAAAATATTTTTCTCTTTTTAGTAATGCAATATGGGAAAGGCAAATCATGTTATTATAGATTCCTGACTAAAGGGCAACAGTGGATTTGGCTTCAAACTCATTATTATATCACTTATCATCAGTGGAATTCAAGGCCAGAGTTTATTGTTTGTACTCACACTGTAGTAAGGTAATAATTCTTTTAAAGAATTTCTGTATTGTAACATCCTATGACAATTTTGGCAATTTAAGTTTTATGCATAACTTGTTAAAGAACTACAGAGTGCTCTTTTCTCAATTTCTAATACATCCTTTCAATATATTATTACATTTACTTATAAGCATTATATATAAATATAGGAATGATATAGATATATAAGGCTTGATATAAATTTTGTGCTTTACAGCAGAAGTTGTTACTGTCATTTATGTAGCAGTGTCAGCCATGTGAAAAGAAAACTGTCAGTAGATAAGCATGTGCTTTCTTTATTTAGTTTCTCTTAAGTATTGTGCGGTTATGGATCATTTACAGCAGTGCATGAAACTATAAGATACCTAGAAAAATACAAATTAAATTAAGACATTACAGGTATTTTTAGGTTTGTGTAGCATATAGCAAATAGTCTAGATGAACAGATGAATAGTTAAAACTGTGCAGTATTTTAAATGAATGACCAAACATTTTTTTTTCTGTTTGTAGTTATGCAGAAGTTAGGGCTGAAAGACGACGAGAACTTGGCATTGAAGAGTCTCTTCCTGAGGCAGCTGCTGACAAAGTATGTTTCTTATAATTTTTTTAAAATTATTTTTAGTTTCTCCCCAATGAAAGATAAAACTCAATAATTTAATAGTAAAATTATTTTTCAAACACGTTATTTCCTCACTTATAAGAGGGATGTGATTATACTTTACTGCTTATTTTTAATTTAATGTTTTAAAATCTCACCTGCCTCTAAAAAGAAAATTAGATGAGAGACATATCTGATCTCAGATTAAAACTACCATTTATTAATTCCCAATGATGTACTAGGCTCTGGCCAGGTTATTTATATGAATTATGAAATGTAATTTACACTTCATATATTTTTATCTGGCAGGTAATATCCCCACTGTGAAAATACCGAAATTGGGGTTTCAAGAGGGGCAAAAAATCTCCCCTAAAGACACTGGCTGGGAAACTGTAGTCAGAATTTGAACTCTGGTTTCTTTTTTGTTGTATCAGGTCAGAAGTGTAGTGTATTAGTTATCTGTAGCTGTGTAACAACTTACTCCAAAACTTAGTGATATAAACAGCACACTTACTGTCTCTTAGTTCGGTGAGTCAGGATTCTATGCACAGTTCAGCTGGACCCTCTGCCTCAGGTTCTGTCACGAGGCTGTAATCAAGGTGTTAGTGGGAGCCATAGTCATCTCGCAGTTCATCCGTGGTGGAATCTGTTTCCACCACACTTAGTGGTTGCTGGCACACTTCAGTTCTTCATGGGCAGTTGGACTGAGGGCCTTGGTTTCTTGCTGGCTGAAGGCTATCCTCAGTTCCTTTCCAGGTGACCTTTTCCATCAGAGCAAGCATGCAAGATGAGCCAGGGAGAGACACTGCCTGCAAGATGGATGTCACAGTCTTTTATAACCTAATCACAGAATTGATATCTCATTTCTTTTGTCTATTCTATGCATTATAGAAGGAAATCACTAGGTCCAGCCTACATTCAAGATGGGAGGATTATACAAAGGCATGAATAACCGGAGGCAGGAATTGTGAGCCATGTCAGAAATTGCCCATCACAAGTATTTTTGGATCTACAGAAAATAAGTGGAAGGAAGAGAGTCAAAAATCTATATAAAAATTGAGTTTAAATAGTCAGCACTCCAGGGGACAGTATGGTGGATGTTATTCAGTCCCCACAAATGTTATAAAGTACCTTCTGTATGCCAGGCATGGCTCTAGAGGCTGAGAATATAGCATTGAATAATGCAAACAACTTCCTTACTTTCATGGATCCCACGTGAAAGAACTTTTCCAGAGAGGTTTTGTGTGTTTAGAACAGTACATAGTATGTTTTGGTAAATGACATTATTTTCTGAGAAAAGTTCTTAAAATCTAGGGTTCTTTGATTAGGGGGCCATTATGAAAACTGAAGTAGTACAGAGATTAGTTATCCTTCTTTTTCCCTCATACAAAAATTCAATCCTAGTAAATCCTAAATTAGCCCTATTTCCAAAACACACTCCAGCTATGTCTACTTTCCCACCGTATTTACTGCCAGCATCATGATACACCTGGGGTTTAGGGACAAGTTCCTTCTGAGATATGTTTGAGAAACTTCAATATGTGGGTGGTTTTAAAATCATGAATCTGGATGGGATCACCAAGAGGATGGGTGTGTCTTGGAGGACTCCAATATTAAGAAGTGAGGGAGACAAGGAGGAATCAACCACAGGGAAGGTAATAGTAAGGAATAAAACCAGGAAGTTAACTTCGACAAAAGTATCAGGAGTGAATGATCAGCTTTGTCAGATTCAGCTGAAATAAGTTCAATTTTAGATGAGTGCTGAGAACTGAGCATTGACTTTAACATTTAATTCATTGGTGATCAATAAGAACAGATTTTGTGTAGTAGTAGTGTGGGTGAAAACATGATTAGAGTGGGTTTAAAAGAATTTTCCAGGATGGGGGAATTAGGGACAGTGAGTAGGGAGTTGTTTTACTACAAAGAAGAGAAATGGGGCAGTAGTAGGAGGGGAAGGTGGGCTTAAAGGAAGTTTTTGCCTTTTTTTTTTTTAAGTTGAGAGCATGTTTATATACTGATGACAATGAGCTGATGGAGAAAGAAACATTGGTGATGGGAAAGATTAGTGTCGCTATATGAAACCAGACTCTAGCTCCTGGGCTTAAGCCATTCTCTTACCTCAGCCTCCTAGGTAGCTGGCACTACAGGCATTCACCTGGCTTTCTCCCCTATGTATTCTTCTAAGAGTTAATGTAGTTTTAACTCTTAACGTTTAGGTCTGTTACTCATTTTGAGTTAATTTTTTTGTTTTTTTGAGATGGAGTCTTGTTCTTTTGCTCAGGCTGTAGTGCAGTGGTGGGATCTTGACTCACTGCAACCTCTGCCTCCTGGATTCAGGGGATTCTCCCGCCTCAGCCGCCCGAGTAACTGGGATCACAGGCGCCTGCCACCATGCTTGGCTAATTTTTGTATTTTTAGTAGAGAGAGGGTTTCACGATGTTGGTCACGGTGGTCTCGAACTCCTGACCTCAGGTGATCCGCGCACCTCAGCCTCCCAAAGTGCTGGGATTACAGGCATGAGCCACCATGCCTGGCCTTGAGTTAATTTTTGTATACGGTGTAAGAGATTCCAACTTCATTCCTTTTCTGTTTCTTTAAATAGAAAATGAAGCCAAAACTTTCTGGCTGCAACACATAAATTTTCATTTCTTTACATGTGTATGTACACACAGATACTTTTGTCTTGTTATAGATAAAAACTGATTTTTTGTTGTTGGTAATAGTATTGCAAATTTGAGATCTCTGAACTGAACCACAAGAAAACATTTATTTTACTCTGTCTCCTTAGAGCCAAGATTCTGGGTCAGATAATCGTATAAACACAGTCAGTCTGAAGGAAGCATTGGAAAGGTTTGATCACAGCCCAACCCCTTCTGCTTCTTCTCGGAGTTCAAGAAAATCATCTCACACAGCAGTCTCAGACCCTTCCTGTGAGTGTTCTTGCTTGAAAGCAGACTTTAACTAACTAAACTATTAGTTACTTATATCAGCGTTTCTTATCTAATGCTTCTTTAAAATTATACCTTTTTACATTTCTGAAATGTAGTAACCTTTCCAGTGAGTTACAGGCACATTGCTCACTTGTAGCAAAGAATTAAGTTCTTCAAGTAGCCTATTAAAATGTGTAGGTGGTAATGTTAGTGGTGGTGTTTTAATCATCCCTCAGAAAGAAAGGCAACTATTTATTGTGTTTTCTACTGTAGGGCCAGTAAGTGTTCTTAGGTTTGCTTTTTGAAAGTTTTTTAGTGTCTTGTCTTTATGATGACTTGTATAATTGTCATTAAATTAGTAACTTTAAAGTTTTCCTATTTGAAATATTTTCTTTGTGCTCATAAAAAGATAGAAGTAACTGCGTTGACTCATCTGACGTGGCCTTGACTTTCATTGAATGGTTTGGAAAGATAATTCAAAAGCCATTTTTATAAACTGAAATACATTTTGAGATAAATCTATAAGAACCATATTTTATAAAGTACGAATGCTCTTTTGATTTTGTTGACTGATTTCAGCAACACCAACCAAGATCCCAACAGATACAAGCACTCCACCCAGGCAGCATTTACCAGCTCATGAGAAGATGGTGCAAAGAAGGTCATCGTTTAGTAGTCAGGTAAATTCTTTAGTGGATATTCTTCTGAATAAAGATTTATTAGGAGGGAAGAAATGATCTAAATCTTCAGAAATTCATCGATTTGTTACCCCTCTTTATGAAGATCAAAATAGTACTGATACGTGACACTCAAGACTTCCTTTTTTTGTATGAAGTGGTTGTCATGTGTATCAGTCCTTTTAATTATTTTTCAAGTAAAATGTTAGTTTTTTTTTTTTAATTGTGAAAACCTCATAATTGATGGCTGTTTTATGCCTAAGTACAAATACCAATTGTCTCAAGTCTGGCCAACTTTTATTGAGAGCTTGTGCAAGGTACTGTAGGAAGCTCCTTGGAAAATAAAAGATAAATAGGGAATAGGCCTTTCCAGTATAGAAGGGAAGACATAGCTGTATTCAGCTAACAAAAGTATAAGCCAAATGGTAAGTTCATTAATATGAATATCATATTGATATTTCTGCTAGAAGTACTCACGTATGGGAATGAGAATCACTTCAGTGTTATTTTTATTTTGCTCTAGTCCATAAATTCCCAGTCTGTTGGTTCATCATTAACACAGCCTGTGATGTCTCAAGCTACAAATTTACCAATTCCACAAGGCATGTCTCAGGTATATTTTGTTTGTTGTTTCAGTTGCATATTTAAAAATGATAAATTGCTTTTAAGCTGATGTAATTTTTAAAAATCCAGGCTTGTTTGCAAGCACCTGTAGCTGCAGCTGCTGGGGAGGCTGAGGTAGGAAGATTGCTCGAGCTCAGGAATTCAATGCCAGCCTAGGCAGTATAGCAAGATAGTGTCTCTTAAAAAAATAAAATACACACACACATATATATAATTATAGTTAGAGATGCAGTGAATCTTAACTGGGGCTATTTAGGATATCTGGGGACATTTTTGATTTTCATAATGATTGTGGGGTATCGCTGGCCCTTAGTGAGCATGGTCCAGGTATGCTAAATGTCTTTCAGGATGCATGACAGTCTTGCACAACAAAGAATTGCCCCGCTTAATATGCTATAACAGTCCCTCATTGAGAAACACTGTAGACATAAAGATATTAAAGATGAAATGTAGCCATTCATTTTGTCCTTCCTATGAATATTGGAAGAATTAAGTATTTGTGTATTCATTCATTCATTCGATATTTATTGAGTTTCTTGTGTGTAACAGGCACTGCAGATGCTGATAGTACAAATACAAATATCTATACTAAAAACCATCACATCTAGAGGGAATGACAGATACCTACCATACCTACAATACCACGTTATATTGCCTGTGCTGAAGGTATATAAGCTGATATGTAAGCACACACATTGCATGAATCCTTAATGCAACCTGGGGAAGTGAAGGAAAACTTTCTAGGAGAATTGTTTCCTGTCCTAAGTCCAGAAGGAGGCCTAAATGTGGAAAGTAGCCAAAAAAGGGGGAATAATTCCAAAAGTGACACTCTTACTTTGTAGCCTAACTTCCCAACTTGTAATATATGACTCTGTACTCATCCAGTACCTCAAACACATTAAAAATACCACAGAGAAGTAGTATTTTTCTTCAGCTTTTTGCCTTGTTTGGCATTAAATATACCTTAACTTAGCAGTACCTTGATTTTAAGGAATGATCATTAATAATAGGTAAAAACAGTATTTTTTAAAAATAGTTCTATCTTATATAGTTAAGTCATACATATATAACTATGATAGGCGATACATACTTTCTATGTTACTAGTTCTTTAATCTCAAGATTCTAAAGCATTTCTTAATATTTTATAGGGATATTTTCATGAAATAAAGGATATATACTATGTCAAAAATGTTAGCAAATATTCATATCTCACATTTTATTCACTAATAAAGCCAAATGTTTTGCCTCTTAGTTCTGTGGTTTTACTTCCTGTTATCCTGCCTTCTGTGTTTGTTACCATTTTCTTTTTGTATTTGATAGAAATCCTTTAAGTGATAGCAATCTAATGCTTACCCAAAGGAACAAATAACTTTAGTTATAATAAAATACATTTGTATGACATAAATGTAACTTTATTTTTTGAGACAGGGTCTCACCCTGTCACCCAGGCTGGAGTGCAGTGGTATAATATCAGCTCACTGCAACCTCTGCTTGCTGGGCTCAGGTGATCCTCCTGCCTCAGCCTCCCAAGTAGCTAGGACTACAGGTGCACATCACCAAACCTGGCTAATTTTTATATTTTTAGTGGAGACAGGGTTTTGCCATGTTGATCAGACTGGTGTCAAACTCCTGGACTCAACCATTCTACCTGCCTCAGCCTCCTAAAGTCCTGGGATTACAGCTGTGAGCCGCCATGCCTGGCCATAAATACAACATTTTGACTAATATAAAAAAATAAAGGCTTGAGGGAGTTGAGGTACTTGAGGTACTAAATTTTTAATATTTTCTCAAACCTAGTATAATTTAATATATGTTATGGTCTGATTATTGTTAATTTCTGAAGTCAGAGTTGTGTGCTTTGAAATGTAATGCGGTATCCCAAATACAAACTATTGAAGAGAAAGTTAAAAAGCTTTGGATGGGAAGGACATTTCTCACTTTTACATACAGTTCACTTTAAGAGGCTACTTTAAGACGGATTTCCAGTAAAGTGAAACTCTGCTCTTATACTATATCATACACTGAAAATTCATGGGAATAATTAAAGAGCTTGTATAGACTTAAGAGGTGAATCACCAAATGTGGCTAAATTATAAGCAGAAGAAAATAGGAGCTGCTCATGACTCAAGTAAAACAGAGAAATAAGTAAGATTGAAAACATAATTTTGTTTTCATTCCTGTATGCATTTACTCATTCGTACTTGTGTAGTCTTTAAAAGTTCATGTTCTGTACTTGTCTGAGGATGGTTTCCATTGAAGTGAAAATATTATTATTGGTTACCTGTCAGATTTTTACACTTTGGGTACTTCTACTCATGTACACATAGAGGACATTCTAGGGATGACAGAAATTGATAGGAATTAACTCCAGGTGCAGACTCCTTTTTCCTTTGTTAAGGGGTAAAAATGAAGCTAGGAAGTTAAATAAGGCTGGGTATGGTGGCTTGTGGGAGGACTGTCTGAGGTCAGGAGTTCAATACCAGACTGGGCAACATCATGAGACCCCATCTCTTAAAAAAAAATTAGCTGGGCATGGTGGGACATGCCTGTAGTCCCAGCCACTTGGGAGGCTGAAGTGGGAGGAATGCTTGAGCCTGGGTGGTTGAGGCTGCAGTGAGCCGTGATCATACCACTGCATTCCATCCTGGGTGACTCTGTCTCAAAAAAAAAAAGAAGTTACATAATTTTTTCCAGTAATTGGTAACCACAATATGAGCTCAGGTCTTGTAAATCCAGGGTGTGTATGTAATCAGTCCAGACCCAGTGAGAAACCAGAAGCATACCAGAAATTTGAACAGGAATAATATAAAAAATTATTAACTGGCAACAGGGATTAACTCCTAAAAGAAGTAAAGAGAACTTAAAGAATATAGGAATAAGACTGGGTGAAGTGGCTCATGCCTATATTCTCAGCACTTTGAAAGGCCAAGGTAGGAGGACTGCTTAAGCCAGTGAGTTCGAGACCAGCATGGGCAACATAGCAAGACCCTGTTTCTACAAAAATATATATATTTAAATTTGCTAGGTGTGGTGATGCATGCTTGTAGTCCCAGCCACTGGGGAGGCTGAGATGGGAGGATCTCTTGAACCCAGAATGTCAAGGCTGCAGTGAGCCATGATTGCACCACTGCTCTCCAGCCTGGGTGACAGAGCAAGATGCTGTCTCAAAAAAAAGAATATAGAATTATCAGATGCAGAGAGCAGCCATTAACTAAGGCAGACGGAGAGTACCCAAGGAAGGAACATTCTTAGAAGACTCCCCATAAGCTCCTAACATTCTCATCTCTTCTTCCCCCATGCCAAGCTGAGATGCAGATCTTCTTGGGGCAGATGTGGCTGTAACAAGTGGATAATAGAGAAGTTCACTGACATGCCACAGATTAGAGCTAGAGAGCTGGAAGCCGTCAGCTGGGGTACTGGTAAAGCTTGCAGGGAAGTTGCCCACTAGGGTGTCATTGAGACTTGCTGGAAAGCCGCCTGCCAGGAAGCTAACAAGCCTAACTGGGAAGCTTCCCACTGGTACCCCAACATGAGAGCAAGAAGGAAAAGCACCAGAACCAGGAGTTGAGCACCTTTCTTTGCAGTGTACCTCCAGCACCATCTACCGACATGGATAACTTTGTGCCTGTTGGCAAAGGAGAAATATTTTTAAGGTCCAGGTCCAATGTCACAAAGCAGAGCAAAGGTGGGTAGATTAGGAACTAAGAGGCTTAACTGGCATAACATTCTTAACTCATGTTATACTGCTTACTTATCACGCTGCACAATTATAAGGAGTAAGTAATTCTAAAATATGTTATGCTTTTTCCACGCGTGGTACTTTAGTTTCAGTTTTCAGCTCAATTAGGAGCCATGCAGCATCTGAAAGACCAACTGGAACAACGGACACGCATGATAGAAGCAAATATTCATCGGCAACAAGAAGAACTAAGGAAAATTCAAGAACAACTTCAGATGGTCCATGGTCAGGGGCTGCAGGTAATTGTTATATTTGAATACAAAGCAAGCATCCCATTCATATTTTGGATTTTTAGGAAAATGAACTTTTCTTAATTAAAAGTGAGATGCAAGGGATACATTTGATCAATTCAGTTCAATAAATATTCACTGGTTACCTGCTCAGTATGATTATGTGTAAGGATTCAGTCAGGCTGGTGGGAGAAATTTTAGTTACAAAGAATATACACAAACCTTTTTGGAAGGCCTAAAAGTTTTCACTATAGTACTTGGCTGAAGGCAGCCTTGTCCCCTTAGTTAAATAAATCAGAGTAGAAACAAAGGAATATAAGGAGTTTACCTAACTTGTTTACTCATGTGATCCTAAAATTAACCTTTAATCATTCCAGATAGCTCTCTTGATGGGGAGGTCAACCAAAGATATTACCCACTAATGGTGTTTGCTTTAAGCCTCAGAACCTGGCCTTTAATCTCTACCCTCTAGTGGTGTTGACTCAAAGCCCTTGTCATTTCATGTGTGCTGAATAAAGGCTGGCCAGCCTGTCAGGGCTGGCGGCTGCTGTCTCTTTACAGCACTCTCCTCAAGTGCCTGTGAGTGGCCACAGACACCCCAGCTACTCTTAGACTGAAAATCTGTGTCTAAGTGAATATTCATCCATTGTTGAGTCAAGGTCTGCAGGACAGACCCCTGCAGGTAGTGACCCCGACAATTATGCTTACAGTCTCTAAAGATAATTCATTCCTGAGGGTATTTCTACCAACATCCTTGTTTCTCCAGTCATTTTTTTTTTTTACTAGTCCAAATTTTGGTAAGTTTGAATTCATAATACAAAAATTATATTTTAAATAAAGTATTAGGTACATACATCTTGGGTACAGAATTTATAAATCAATTATCAGTAATATTTTTATTAAGATACCAGTTGGTATGATTCAAATTAGTCCTACATGACCAACCAGCAGGACCACTCTAGGAGACCATGACTTTGGTAAAGGGAAACTTGGAGTGAAAACTACTTCTGTCTAATGTTATTAATTATAAATCATAAGTGATACAAAGCTGCCAGTCCACAGACTGAGTAGCACTGAGTTATACTTTTTCTAATGATTGGAAACATGATAAAATTAAGATAACTGAAGATTGAATATGAAGCTTCATGTTTTGTTCACTAATTATTTATTGCTAATTCTTCAAAGTGATTTAATCTTGTTAACTTGCTTTTTAAACTTACTTTGTAGCTTGATTTTGCCTTTTTAATGCTCTCATTATTATTTCTTTTCAATCTACAAAGCTTATTTTAACATAATCTTTATTTTTAAAGATGTTTTTGCAACAGTCAAATTCTGGGTTGAATTTTGGTTCTGTTCAACTTTCTTCTGGAAATTCATCTAACATCCAGCAACTTGCACCTATAAATATGCAAGGTCAGGTTGTTCCTTCTAACCAGATTCAAAGTGGAATGAATACTGGACATATTGGCACAACTCAGCACATGATACAACAACAGACTTTGCAGAGTACATCAACTCAGGTAATATTACTGAGCACAGCGGGCTATGGAGTGTACACTCTTGCTGAGACAGAAATCAAACTCTAATGATAAAATACCATATTTCAAAATTGTAAATAGTATTTAGAAAGTATAGTATTGAGAGTGATCATTAAATATTTTGTGCAAATTATGTAAGTATCAAATATTTTCAGCTTTTGTTTTTCATTGCCACCTTCGCCTCCTGGGTTCAAGTGATTCTCCTCCCTCAACCTCCCAAGTAGCTGGGAATTACAGGTGCCCACCACCACGCCAAGCTAATTTTTGTATTTTTAGTAGAGATGGGGTTTCACCATGTTGGCCAGGCTGGTCTCGAACTCCTGACCTCAGATCATCTGCCCACCTCGGCCTCCCAAAGTGCTGAGATTACAGGCGTGAGCCATCACACCCGGCCAAGTTTTAAAGTATGTCACAATCTGTTTAAAGATGTAGTCTAATAGTTATACCAAGTTCTCGTAAGTTCTTAGACTTTTTCTGTATGTTAAAAAGGTATGACTTACAAAAGAGGCTGACCAGAAAGCCTGTTCCCATATGTGCAGAATAGACTGTTGCGGGGGTGGGGGGGGAGGAGGGCAGTAATGGCTTATTGAATATTCCAAAAAATGTTGGCAATTACTGTACATCTGTGAGTATAAATCCCAAGGATTTAAATTAAAAATATAAAAATGCCCACTAATTAGTCATTCACTTTGGGCATTTAACAGAAATTCTTCGTGTGTATATTTTATATCATCCCTATTACAATCACACTCCTTTCTAAAGTCATAGCATGCCTTCCAGCAGATATTTAAGACTAATTAATTCTCAGTTACCACAAGTCATTCCTTTGTGGTTATATTTCTCCCAGAGTAATATATCTTGCCACTTCTTTCTCTGTCATATTGTGATATTGTTAGAAAGATGAGTTCTAGCATAATTCCCAAGTAACTATTTTCAGTTAATCTGTCTATAAAATCTCCCTTTTTTTAACAGAGTCAACAAAATGTCCTGAGTGGGCATAGTCAGCAAACATCTCTACCCAGTCAGACACAGAGTACTCTTACGGCCCCACTGTATAACACTATGGTGATTTCTCAGCCTGCTGCCGGAAGCATGGTCCAGATTCCATCTAGTATGCCACAAAACAGCACCCAGAGTGCTGCCGTAACTACATTCACTCAGGACAGGCAGATAAGGTAGTTGTCATATTTCATTTGTTATTTTCAAAATTGTAAACTGATTAGAAAACAATAATTTGATTTTTTAATGTGATTTTAATGTGTTGCTCACTGCAGCCGGTATTCTTAAATTTGAAATAAAAACGGAGAATGTATTGTTTAAAGACTTCATAATTAGAAGATAACAACAAATTTTGTTTCTTGTCCAAAAATATGCTGCAAAATATGGAATACAAATTCTACAGCACACTCTTACAAAAGGCTTATGACAGGTTCTGTGTCACTGTGAAGCTTTTGTCTTTTCAATATAGATGCTATGCCATATAGTAACAATGGTTAGGGTAGCTTACCTTTTTTCAGTTTGTTAAATGCTCAAAAAAATATATTATCTCAAATTCTCATTTATTAAAAGAAAATGTACATAAGGGTCTTCTTTTATTTTCCCAGATAAGAAAAAAGTGGGTTTTTAGTAATTAGCCAAGGGGTCTATAGCTAGTTAAGGTGATGAGGGAGGGGGTTCTGAACACAGACCTTGATGTCATGATTTCAAAGCTCAAGTGTTTTAAACATGTATTACAGGAAGGTTTTGTGGACTGCTCTGGAAAAACAACCATCTGTGACTGAGTGCACCAATCACCTGAGGAGTACACATTCTATCCAATATGTAGTTTTTTTATCCCTCACCCCCACCACCCTCCTCCAAAGTCTTTATTATATCACTCTGTATGCCTTTGCTGTACCCATAGCTTAGCTCCCACTTACAAGTGAGAATATATGGGATTTGGTTTTCCATTCCTGAGTTACTTCACTTAGAATAATGGCCTCCAGCTCCATCCAAGTTGCTGCAAAATGCATTATTCCTTTTTTGTGGCTGAGTAGTAGTCCATGATAGATACATACCACATTTTCTTTCTCCACTGATTGGTTGATGGGCACTTAGGTTGATTTTGTATCTTTGGAATTATGAATTGTACTGTGATAAACATAGGTACACAGGTGTCTTTTTATACAATGACTTCTTTTCCTTTGGGTAGATACCCAGTACGGGATTGCTGGATCAAATGGTAGATCTATTTTTAGTTCTTTGAGAAATCTCACATTCCCACCAGCAGTATGTAAATATTCACTTTTCACCACATCTGTGCCAACATATATTGTTTTGATTTTTTAATAATGGCCAGTCTGGCTGGAGTAAGGTGGTATTTCATTGTGGTTTTAAGTTGCATTTCCCTGAACATCTGTCTTTTGAGTGGAGACAGAAACCATATCTTAGCAAACATTTGATGGCCTACCCAGATGAGTATGGCATCATTCCTTCCCCAAAGGAAAGACCAGACTAGTAAAAGCTTAAACAAATCAGTATCGTTTGGTGTGATGAATACTTTAGAGGTCTTTAGAAAGGAGGAAGTGAGCAGTTTCATGGGTTGAGGCAAGCAGGTGAATAAAGGTATGATCAGGAAAGCTTCACACAGGCAGAGATACTTGCCCTGACTCTTCAAGAGCTTGGCTTTGGGTGTGGGTGTGGCACAGAATCTAGGGAGGCATTCTGGGCAGAGGGAGCTGTGTATACAAAGCTGCAGAAGTGTGAGTTATGTGCAAGCAGATTAAAGAAAATGTTCTTATCACATTTACCAGTGAGCCATGGGCTGATGCAAGTATTAATTTCATTTAAGATGACAGAGAAATCAGCACTTAGCACTTCTGTGACTAAGTGTACTTCATAAATATTACTTTTCTTTGGGCTTAATATGGATAATTTTAATTCTTTTTTGTTTTGCATTAAAGTATTTGGTTGTATAGTATATAAAATACAGTATTTTATTTTCAAGATCTGACATGGATTTGAAATAAAATTATTTTGTCTGTGGAACATATATAATAAAGTATGTCTCTGTACTAAGTGTAATATTGTTATATACTTTAAACAGTTTGTAAGTGCAGTTATGTCATGCCACATCTACATTAGGGTCATATCTCACTGAAATGGCCAATGTTATAAACTAACTTCATCTCACAGAAAAGGCAAATGGAAATAATACTGTTTACAAAGAAGAATCATTTTTTTGTTGTTGTTGTTATTGTTCTTTCACTTCAAAAAGCAAAAGGAAGCAGAGAAAGAGGGAAAAAATAATGAATTTTAGCCCAGTGGACACTGCTGCATTGACAAATTCATAAATTGAGAGTTTTATTCGCTGTTAGAATGTCAAATTTATAAGATACAATTTTGTGTAAATTTCTTCTCTAATCCTAGAGTTTAAAAAATTGCATTATGATAGCTTTATGTTTATTCATGAACTGTGCCAATGTAGAACATGAATCATGTGTCATATATATCTAATTCCAAGTACCTAGTAATTTTATAAAAAGAAAAAGGTTTTTTATATATTTTTAAAATGTTTTATTGTGGAAAAATATAAATGACATAAAAGTTACCATGTTAACCATTTTAAAGTATACAATTCATTGTCATTGAGTAGATTCTCATGATTGTTACCGTCTCCCCTAAGCATCTCCAGAAATTTTTTCATCTTCCTAAACAGAAACTCTATATCCATTATACAAATTTCCCATTCTTCTCTCTCCAGTGCTTGGCAGCCACCATTCTATTTTCTGTCCCTGTAAATTTGACTACTCTTAAGTCCCTCATATAAATGGAATCATACAGTATTTGTCCTTTTGTGAATGACGTATTTCACTTAGGATAATGTTCTCAGGGTTCATCCATGTTACAGCAGATTGTCAGAATTTCTTTCCTTTTTAAGGCTAAGTAATATTCCACTCTACTGTATTTTGTTTACTCATTCTGTCTGTCAATGGAGTCTTGGGTTACTTCCACTTTTTGCCTTTTGTGAATAACACTGCTTATGGTTATGGGTGTACAAATATCTTTTTGAGTCCCTGCTTTCATTTGGGGGGGGGGTGGTATATAAGAAGAAGTGGAATTCCTTCATATAATAATTCTGTAGTAACTTTTTTGAGGAACTGCATACTGTTTTTCATAGTGGCTGCACCATTTTTACATTCCCACCAACACTGCACAAGGGTTTCTCCACTTGCTTGCCAACACTGGTCATTTTCTGTTGTTTGTTTTTTATAATTGCCATCCTGATGCGTATAAAGTAGCCTCTTGTGATTTTGATTTGCATTTCTCTAATGATTAGTGATGTTGAGCACCTTTTCATGTGCTTATTAGCCATTTGTGTATCTTCTTTGGAAAAATGTTTATTAAGGTTTGACCTTTTCCCATTTTTTTAATTGGGTTGATTGTTGGTGAGCTGCTCTGTTGATAGTGCCCTTTGATTCACAAATTTTTAATTTGATGTAGTCCAGTTTATCTGTTCTTTTGTTGCCTGTACTTTTGGTATCATATCCAAGAAATTATTGCTAAATCCAAAGTCATGAAGCTTTTCCCCTGTGTTTCTCCTAAGAGTTTTATAGCATTAGTTCTTATGTTTGGTCTTTGGTCCATTTCAAGTTAATTTTTGTCTATGATGTGAGGTAAGGATCATTCTTTTGAATGCGGATATCCAAAAACGTTTTGTATTTTTGTTATATGTTGATTTTGCTGTATGAATTTTTTTTTTGTTTTACTGTTATACCGAAGGGAATCTTTTAAAATGAAACAAAATAGGAATATACAGACTTTGAAAAACTAAATTGGCATTATAATTGGGTATTATCTTAGATAAATATTCACTCCACTGCCTTTTATGATGTATACCTTGTACTTTGGACTCCATATTTTTTCCTTCTTTCTTCTAACAGATTTTCTCAAGGTCAACAACTTGTGACCAAATTAGTGACTGCTCCTGTAGCTTGTGGGGCAGTCATGGTACCTAGTACTATGCTCATGGGCCAGGTGGTGACTGCATATCCTACTTTTGCTACACAACAGCAACAGTCACAGACATTGTCAGTAACACAGCAGCAGCAACAGCAGCAGAGCTCCCAGGAGCAGCAGCTCACTTCAGTTCAGCAACCATCTCAGGCTCAGCTGACCCAGCCACCACAACAGTTTTTACAGGTAATTCTTTCCATGGGGAAGCTGCTTCAAACCCATGTACTTTCATGTAATGAAATTAAACATTAAGTGAACAGTTTTGTGAGTGATGTGAAAAATTCACAAAAGCTTATTGTACAGTTTAAATCTCTACAAAGATAGAAAGCTTGTCCTAGTTGGTGATTTTTTTCTTCCCTAGCTAGTCTTGAGAAGACTTTAGTCCTGCCATTGGGCATACGCAATTATCAGAACTGCTGGATAGAGTGAGTGGCCTACTTCCTGCCCACCTGTTTTCTCAGTCTATGGCTAGAGTTTCTGGAATTTAAGCAAAGACACCTTTTTCCTCCTCTTTTTTTCTAGCCAACCATAAATTCTTCTCTATACAGAGAAGGGATTTCTTTTTACTAGTATAGGTATCATCTTAAATTATTTTGTTTAATTCAATCTTATTAAAAGTTTTCAGTTATAAATTAATATCAGAGGAGAAATACTGTGGAGATGTAGTGTATGTCATAGCTAACAACTTGAGCTGTACAGTCCAGCTGCTCTTGGGTTGAGTCACTGCTGCACCATGTACTGCATGACCTTTGGCAGGTTGCTTACTCTTGCTAAACATCACCTGTAAAGTGGAGGTCATAATAGTTAATACCTCATGGATTAATAATGCTTGCAAATCACCAAATATAAGAGAAGGCACATAGCTGGCTGTTATTTGTGACCACTATATTGACAAATGTAATAGACACTTGGATTAGCCAAAATATAGACACAGATACGGAGGTAAATCAGACAGGCTGTCCTTATCTATAAGATACAGAAGAAAGTCACTAGGGCAGGATCCTCAGCGGAGAAATCAACAAAACCCTTATCTGGACCTCAGGATCTTCATTAGAAATCCAACTTTTCCCCTTCTAGGAGCAGTTTTGAATGGAGGCTAACCTGGATGTGTACTAGAGACCACTTCACCTAGGCCAGGCACATACCATCAATTTGAGTTATACAGCATGTGATGTGATTATTGTACTCCATATTCAGGCATAAATACAGTCTTAACTTGTCACCGTTTGTGTCCTGATCGAAATACAATCCTTGTCTTTGTGATGTGGAAAACTAAAACAGGCTAGTTTCCTAATTATCTGAGAGTCATAACAGTCTCTTAGACCTTAAGCCTGTGCTGCAGACATAACTGGGGTAGCTACTATTACAAATAAAGTCATAACAAGAATTTAAAACAAGTTCTAAATTATTATGTAGGGAAAATATATCCAATGAGAATTAAAAGATTAAAAAAGGAGAAGACTTGCCTTAACATCTCAGTCTTCTAAGTTTGTCAAGGAACAAAGACCCTTAAAAGAATGAACATTCTCAGCCAGATGCGGTGGCTCACACCTGTAATCCCAGCACTTTGGGAGGCCGAGGTGGGCAGATCACCTGAGGTTGGGTGTTTGAGACCAGCCTGACCAACATGGAGAAACTCCATCTCTACTAAAAACACAAAAAATTAGCCGGGCATGGTGGCATGTGCCTGTAATCCCAGCTACTCAGGAGGCTCAGGCAGGAGAATCACTTGAACCTGGGAGGCAGAGGTTGTGGTGAGCCGAGATCGTGCCATTGCACTCCAGCCTGGGCAACAAGAGCAAAACTTAATCTCAAAAAAAAAATAATGAACATTCTCAGAAAATAAGTAAACAAATAAAATGGCATCCCAAAGACATAGGACCCACAAAGAAATAAGATACGCAGTAGCCCTCATAAATGCACTTCTATATAGGTAGTGAACAATTTGGCTTTTGTAAATTTTGTAATACCTAGTTCCAAAGCATGCTCCTGTTATAATCTTATAAGGCTCATAAGTATACTTAAGTCTTTGCCTTACACAGCTTTTCCTAATAACAAAGAGAGAAAGAAAACTCTGAAGGTCCTTGACAAAGCGTAGTAGTCTTTAAGGGGTTGTCAAGGATTTGTTCTTCTGTGTGTGTGATCCTGCATGTGTCTTTCATATACATTTGCAAAAATCGCCCACCACAGATCCACTTTGAAATTAAGAACCCTGCATCAAGTTGTACTGTCAGTAATGGGGAAGGACTTTCATTATAAAAATTCACTTTCTTTCCATTGTGTTTTTTTGTATCCGAGAGTTATAATGAACAGCATGTCAGAAGTAAAAATTTGGTGAAAGGAACTGAGGCTCATATATTTGAGTCTTGCCCAAAGTCACACGCTTACTTAATGTAAATGGCAGAGCAAAACTCAAATGCAGGGCTTCTGCCTGCAAACCCTGTGCCTTTTTTCATTTTGTTTTGTTTTTCTTTATACCACACTGCCTCTTATGGGACCTATGACTCCAACTTTGCCTTCATATTTATGGTGCTTATAAATAATATTAATATTTAATCTTTATTAAGAACTCAATGTGGTAGGCACTGTTATTCCTGTTTTGTAAAGAAAGAAACTGAGGCCCAGAGAAGTAAATAGCTTGACCAGGTCACACATGTGGTAAGTAGGGCAGCCCAAGTTTGAACCATTCAGTCTACCTCTGGGCCCACGCTCCTGGCCACTTAACTGTGTGATGCTCTACCAGCTGAGCAAACCTGTGTGTGGAAGGCATTGTCTGTTTGGCCTCAGAGTATTTGTTTTTCATATAGTCATAACTATGCTCAAATTTTATAATTTAAAATATGGGTCTTTAGGACGGAAAGTGAAAGAAAATGTGTGATTTGGCTCAAGATATAGATTGCTTTCTATACCATAAAATCTGCAGCTTAGATCCCTTTAAAAAATGAAACTCTCTCATACCCTCATAAGCATTTTCCAAAGTATAATTTTTAAACCAGAGAGCAAAAATGATATGCATTATGTAGAATTTTAAGGATTTTGTCCCTATGGACAGGGGAGAGTGTGAGTAAATCTTATGTGGGTGGCACAAAGGGAGTAAAGCAATACTGCATAATGGGTTTGTTTTTTAGACTTCTAGGTTGCTCCATGGAAATCCCTCAACTCAGCTCATCCTCTCTGCTGCATTTCCTCTACAACAGAGCACCTTCCCTCAGTCACATCACCAGCAACATCAGTCTCAGCAACAGCAGCAACTCAGCCGGCACAGGACTGACAGCTTGCCCGACCCTTCCAAGGTTCAGCCACAGTAGCACATGCGCTTCCTCTCTGACATCAAGGGAGGAAGGGGATGGCCCATTAAGAGTTACTCAAATGACCTGAGGAAAGGAGGAAAAGTTCCAGCAGTTTCATGAGATGCAGTATTGAGTGTTCTAGTTCCAGGAATTAGTTGGCAGAGAAAATGCTGCCTAATGCTACAGATGTACATTAAATACCAGCCAGCAGGAGGTGATCATGGCATAGCCAATTCTGACAGTGTTTTAGTTGCCCGGATATTTTTTGATGGAAAAAGAATATATTGCCAAATGTTAAGCTCAACTATGAAATGACCTCCAGTGAATCAGAAAGGCACTAACAATGTTAGTAACTTTTAGTGGTTCTGTGCCTCTTACCAAGTGTTAGAGAGGACATACCACTGCCATGTCAGGGGTTTGCTTACAATGATGCCATGAAGACAGTCCAGTAGACTTGGTAGCTACCCCCTCCCCAAACCCGCCCCCGTTTCAGATAATGATGGAACAGTAATTACTTCCAGAATGTTGCGTAGGTTCAAATTCTCTATGTACAGATGATGTAAAAATATGTATATGTCTGGATAAAAGGAGAGAAAGCAAAACATTTTGTATGCTGCATGAAAGCGTTATCTCTTCCTTACAGGTATTGAGCACCTTTCCTGAGATTCTGACACCATGTGCAAACTGATCCATCCTCTGTTTTTCCTTTTGTTTACAACACAGTAGTGTTCTATTCACTTTTCCGGGGCACAAGTTTTTTTGTTCATACTTTGGCTGTGATGTCACAGTTTGTTCAGTGAGGTATGATGTGCTGCTGGGAATGGATTTTTTTTTTCAGGTTAAATTATTGATACAACAGGATTTTCAAGTTATTGAGAAATATCCCTCATTTCATTATTTTTCAATTATGTTTGAAAATAGGATTTGCACTGCTTTATTTTAGGTGGTTGGGAGTCTTGATTGCATATTTTGATGTAGTTCATAGTTGGAAATATTTGTGTAAATGGTTTTCAACAAGCCTGAAAGTAATTTCAAGAATGTTTCAGTTATAGAGGTAAAATTTGCACACAAAACATCTTAGGCACTTTTTAACATTCTCAATCATGGGAATTTTAACTTTTGGGATTTGTTGAAATCTTTTTTATTATCCTTCACAATTTCAATGCTTCTTTTAGTCAGAAACGATTCAGGGTTATTTGAGGGGAAAAAAACCCCATAGTGCCTTGATTTTAATTCAGGTGATAACTCACCATCTTGAACTCATTGTCTGGTTTCTGTAGCAGTTTTGAAACCTTAGTACATTTTTAACAGCATGTGGGTGTCAGTGTCATTATTATTCTCCTAGTAAGTTCCTTTGAAGACTGCTGTCAGTCTCTTGGACTGGAGGTACAAATAATTTAGAAATAAAAGATGACAACCTAACACTATCATAGTTATTAATGTGATCTTAAAATTGTTTCCTAAGTCAGCATTTTTCTTTAAAGTTAAATAGTCATTTAAGAATCACCAGTAAATATTTGCTCAATATGATCTTGATATTCCTACAAAGAAAAAAGAAGGGGTAGATTTGGCTATGCTTTCACTACAACACTAGAATATTGTAACTCACATGCCTTCTAAACGTGAACTAAGATTTCCTTTGGCAATATCATATTCTAAAAGTAATAAATTCTAATACAAGTTACGTACACTTTAAAAAGCATTTTATAGATTTTATGGTACTAATGAAATTTATAGTGATAGAACAAAAACTTAGTAGAAAACACCTTATTAGAATATAAAAATGTTATTACTGAGGAAAGGAAGGACAAGTGTAATAAATCAAAATTGATCTCAAAAGAAAATGTGTAACAGAGTTGCGGTTATTCAACAGAAAAGGTTCTAAATAATGAAAATAACCTAATGCAGAATTGCTAGGTAAAGAGGTCAGGGGAACACTAAGCCAGTTCGTAAGACTTGTCTGTCCTCTGCTTTGCTGTTATCCTTAAGGCATACACTTTGTCTTTCTGCAGAAAATTCTACCTGGCCACAATTAATTTGAACATTAATGTTGAAAAAGAAAACAACCAAAGAAAATTGCTACTTACCCTTCAACAGAAGAAGTGTGACTAGATACCAATCAGTAATTAACATATCAAGGAGCTCTTCTAGCTAAATGACCATCCAGTAGAGATTTCTGACATTCCCATGAATATCAAGAATAGTTGTCAGAAAATGTATGTACCTGACCATGTGTACAGATAGACAAGGTGGATGTTGTAGAATATGGCAATAGTGTTGTTTCTCTCCCCTTTCAAATTGCCTTTCTTGACCTTGTGCCATTCCATATATATCTGAGTTGTGCCTCGTTTGTTAATTGGCAATACCTAGTGATACGAATTTAGCTAACAAAAGATATGAAAAACAATTTTATTAAGGCGTATCCTCTACATATTGTACTTAAAAAATGGTGAACTGTGAGTACTACATAGTTAGGTTGATAGCAGCAAAGCGTAAGACAAGCCTCAGGTAAACATATAAACTGTTTACTCACATTGTCCTACTCCAGCCCCTTCAAGTATTTCCCATCTCCACAAATAGTTGGGGGAAAAAATTACATTTTTCCTTTAGAATTCTTACTGCACTTCATAGCTCATCTTTTTTTCTGCTTGGAATCAACCATTGCTAATTTAGCTTTTCTGTCAGTCTGAAGTGGTGGAAAGCAGCCTCTTAAATGCTGTTTTGTTTTCCTCCTGCTTCTCTTAAATTTGGGTTGCAAAGCTCTCCCACCCCCCCCCATGAAACTTGAGCATTCAAGTGAAGATTCAGCAGTGTCTGTTCTTCATTCATTTCTATAGCCAAAGCTGTAAGTTAAAATCCCAAATCTGTGATTTAAAGATACCAAATAGAAACACCTCCCAGCTTCTTTAAAAAAAAAAAAAAAAAAAAAAAAGTCTTCCCTCTGCTTTACTCTCAGATACACGTTTTTCTTAAAAACATTTATTCTGGGTGGTACCTTTTAGGTAAGAAACCGTTGAGGTTCAGGAAAAATGCTAGCTACTCTGCAGTTACCATACTTTGGACTTGGAGTTATCATGGTATTGGGGGAGTCAGTATTGCTTAACAAATGCAAGTGAGAACTACAAGTGTTAATAAAGTTGCTCCTGAGAGTGGTGTCAAACCAGAACCCAGACACTTAAAAAGTACTCCATTTTCTGAATGGAACATACTGGAGGAACAAGTGTGGGACATACAGGTAGCATGTGAGTAAATAGTGTGGTCTAGCCTCCGAGCATCCCAAATTCTGGGGTAACTTGAGAGTGCTGTGCTCTCCTTTGTCATTTATATCTGGCTTAGGAATGTATTAGTAATAAAAAGATGCCAGTGATTTTGAATAGTTTGTTATGGAATATTCAGTGCAGAATGGTGAAAATGTTTGGATTCTTCACGAGTGCTATAGTTGGTGGTCATTGCCTTAAAGCAGTCTGCTTGACGTTAGGAGCATTGCAGCAGTCCAGCTCTATCAAGAGCACCGTGTTGAAGGGAGAAGCCTTAGAAAGGGATCCTTAAAATAGTAAGTACTCTACGCAGACAAGTGAAAATTCTTTTAAACTGGATATTACTCAACATGTTTTAAAATGTTTCCACTACATTGAGGCAAACTTTTTAAAAGTGGAATGCAAACAGGATTTTACTTTGGTATTTCTTTTTTCTGTTTCTTTGGTAATTGAAAGTTTGTTGATGAATATTTGTGTAAAACTCATTCAAGTCTATAACCTTTCCAATTACCTGTGGCCCTGTCTTAATCCCACAGGAGTCCCTGTTGGAAGGGGGTTAACACTGGATATTAATGTTGCTGAGTGAATATAGCCAGGAGTAAGCTGATTGGAATTTTTGAATGGTAGAGAAGAAACAGCACAAAGGCACTTGCCATTTTAAGTGTTTGGAGAAAGAGAACCTTTTAAGTTTGGATTGGGTGAGCATTCTTCTAAAAGGAGCTTCTGAAGTAATTGCAAAGGAATAGAATCGACTATTTTTATAGTATATTTAATATATTTGTATATAACTGAGTATAATAGGAACCCTCTACATGCCTCCCACTTTTCTAATTTACTTCCCCTTTTGCCATAGCACTAGTATAGCCTCATCCGCATGGGTAATGTGCCTATTGTCAGCCTACCAAAAGATAGTGCTGCTGCTTTATGAGACAGGTGAGAAGACCCAACTCTCATGCCTGGGGATCCTTTACGGAAGGAATAGCACACACCTTTAAAACAAACATACCACAGTCTAAAAGCATCATTTTGAAATATAACAAGCACTTTATTTCAATTACTCATTTTGATAAAGTTCTTAGGCGTTAACCATTTCTAAAGGATCCCCAAATCATCACTTAGGTGAAATTATATAAAATGACACATTTCTGAGAAATGTTTAGATGTGGTGAACCGTAGTTGGTTTATGGGAGTGATTTCAAGACAGCCAAATGAACTTTGACCTTTGTTTTGAATGTGGTGGAGTCAGGAGACTGTAGATGCCTAGTTTGATTTAAACACTATTGTAAACCTATCTTGCCTATTGTGTGGACACCAAAAGAGACCAATGAGCCTGTTTATTTTTCAGAGGTCTAGGAAAATTGCATCCGTGTGAGTAGATGTACAGAACTAATCTAAAAGTGACTGCTAGTAATATTTTAGAATATAATAATTTCAAGAATTATTCTGAGTCTTTTAAATGTGCCCTGAAATGTTGGCATGTCATTTCAGCATTTCCATTTGAATTGCTCTTGTACTATTTTTGCACAAAAAGGACTGAGAAAAAGACTACTTTGGTCAAAGGAAAAAAAGAGTATAATTTGGTTTTTAATTTTAATGCCTCCTGTGGAAACACTGGGGATGAATTTTGTTGGTACAGTTATTCAGGATATTTAAAACAGTGTTGAACAGTTCACAAGAAATTAAACAAACTTGGATTTTAAAAATTAAAATGCTTTTCCATGTGACTGTTTTGCATAGTTTTTTTCCCCTATGTCATAACACTACATTCCTTGCTTTTCTTAAATAAAATACGTCACAGGTTTTGTTGTAAGTGTTCAGCAGTATTTTGTAAGCTGCTTGAGTTTCCTCAGGGAAACATTATTTAGTGGAATAGGATATAATTTATGGAGAGACTATTACGTGAAATTCCATCACCACCACCAGCAAACACTGAGGTGCTGCATTAAGTGACAATCAAACTAGTAAGTATTTATGAAAGAATTTAGAAAGGGGTTCAAAGAAGCATTTGCTTTGAAAGCAGTTCTCTGGGGTTCTTGAATAAAAATGGCTAAATGTATTTATTTATATTTTAAAATGTGTGTTCTGTTTTCTCATCAAAGTGATTTCAGTGTCATGTATTTAATTTGTGGTTTGTTTTGTTTTGCACCATAATCATCTTAGAGAACTGGGTCTGATTTGGGGTGCAGTCACTAGCCCTCACGATAATCTTTATGGACAGTTTGAATCTGCTTTACTTCAGGATGGCAGTGGAGGGCCCAACTCCAAATGCCCCTGCACTTCCCTCCTGTCTTCAAGTCATGTAAGAAAGAATTTAAAAAATACTCCTTTCAAATCTGCTTCATATGGTTCCAACCTTTTTCTAGTTTCACTTGCTGCCTTCTCTGTTTTATGGGCACTTTTTGTATGATTACTTCCCCAACACAGCCAAAGGCCAGTATGATGGGCACACAGTCCCTCTATTTTGCCCATTTGGGAAAACATTAGTAAAAGAAATAGCATCTTTTAATGGCTGTCATTATCATATCCATATTAAAATCCATTTAAAGTTCTTCAATTTGGTGGAATAATGTATACAGACTGAAAACTTCTACAAAAAAATGTTTGCTGTCTTTAATACAGTGTCATGTTGCCTGGTCCTTTGAAAACAAAATAAAACTTCCATTCACAGCCCTGCCTGATAAAGCAGTGCTGGAATATTGGAAGCCTAGACATTTGAGGATCCTTCTTGCTCACACGCATTGGAACGGAATCCTCCACTTTAGGACTCAGAGAAGCTATGGAGTCCCACAGGCCAGGTACAGCACACAACTTAGAGAATGGTAATTAAAGCACGTCAACAATTGAATTTAAAGATCTAAAAAATATTTCTTAACTCTGAGGGTTAAATTGAAGATACAGTGTTTTCAAATAAATGCTTTTAAATTTCTTAGGAAACAAACTGTGACATCGCTTTTAAAAATGACATTCAAATGTTTAAAATGTGTGTTTTTGAGTTGGCTTGGACTAGTACAAGTTCACTTCTGGCAATGGTTGTGCCAGTACTAAGAAGTTAAAATAAGTGGTTACCTTCAGATTGATGTCTTGTATAACCAATCATCTTCAAGCAAAAAAACTGGCCAGGAAATGTCTTTAAAAAAAAAAAAAAAAAAAAAAAAAAAAAAGATATGTCAGCCAGAACAGCTAACATTTAGACCATACTATAATGATTTTGAAATCTTTACTATGGTATAAGTTGGGGAAGGCCTCAGTATGGCACTTTCATATTCACTCTATGTAAAGATTGAAGCCCAAAGATCAGTTAAATTCAGTGCTGTATTGAAACCAGTTAGTGCAAAAAAACACAAAACTTTTATCTTTGTAAACTTTTCATTGTTAACCTCAGTTGGTAGTTGTAAAAAAACAAGCACCAAATTCTTTATAATGTTCTGTGTGGTTCTCAATGTGATATTCTTGACATTGCTGTCCTTACTGCTTGGTTCTCGGTTTTAAATTAAAAAGTAGATATAGCCCATCATTTCTACTTCCAAAACGGTGGAGCTAAAAATGGCTAATTGATCTTGAAATAAGAATAACTTTTACTAAGACAAACATTTAATTGAAATCCAACCTGATTTACAGAGATTGAAACTGACATTTTCCAGGTGTCATCTTCTGCCAAAATTCTAAATTGCATAGACGCATGAGGGATATTGATATTGAATGGTTTCAACGGTGCTATATTAGGTTCTCTGATTTTCATGACCTGTGTATGTTTGGAAATACAATACTGTATAAAACATGTGGATCGTTTTGTTACCGATTTAATATTGCCATTTTAATTTGGTGTAACAGTTGGTTACACTTGTTTTTCAAAGCTATCCTTTGAGGAGAAAGTCAAAATGTGTTGTTAGCCTACCTCCACTCAGGCCTCTTGCTGTGTAATCATTATTCCAGGTTATGATGTGCATAGCTTTTAAAACTGCGTGTACTATTATTCTGCTCTTTCCCATACTCGTCATGTATAGAGAACCTAAAATTATAGCAGAAGAACCAAGCAGTAGCAGTTTTTTTGTAAATGTAAAAATAATTAGATCCTGTTTCCTTCAATTTTAAAAATAAAAAATACCTCAGTGCTATGTTTTTCAGTATCACCTGCATTTCTCAAAAAATAACACCTGCTTCATGTGGCACATAACTTGTAAGAATCACATTTTGGATTTTAAAGAAAGACTATTAAATATTTTAAGATCACTATCAATGACATTTCCCTTTCTTTTATTCAACAATGGAGCCTAATTGCAGTAGTGATTTTTACCTTGTAGCCCTAGGTCTGACTTACCAAATTCTGAGAGGAATTATTACATTCTGCTACAAGACTGTGGTATGAAGCCAGTTATTGCTGTTATACACATATGAAGCCAGTACTGGGACCAAGCTACCTGAACTGAGATTAGGCTATGATGGTACCAGCTACTCTTGGCGAGGATTGTCGTGTCTTCTGTTCTTAGAAAAATGGTATTAGTGAGAATTCCTCACTCCTTATAGTAATCTAAGGCAACATAGGGGTGTCTAACCACAGAGTTTATCTTAATCCACAGACATGTTTTCTACCGTATGATACACACTTCATCATCTTATAGCAGAGAACTCCTCTGAAGTTTACAAATATGACCTTTTTGATCAACATGTGCTACTTGTGACTTGACATTTAAAAGCTACTTTTTAGCTGAGGACCCGACCCCTCAGATCTTTTCACAGTAGTAGCTATTATTTCCTCACAGTTACCATGTAGGACAACTGTTGTTGCATCCTACAGTGCTGGGTGGTGATGAACTAGGTTCTTTCATAGTCATCTCTTCCAATTGCAAACTGCTATACATTGTGGGACCTTTGTAGTAGCTCATAAACCTGATTTGATCTGGGTCTCCTATTTTATACTTCTTCTTCACACAAAAAACATGGATGTTCCTGTAGAAATTGTTCTTGTAGAGAGGTTATTAATGGGAGTGTTTGTTGTTGTTTGTTGTTATTGCATATGATTCTAGAATATAAAAGGCTGAGAGCAGCTATTGTTATGCTACTTGGGTGGAGTAGCAGTCAAGTCAGAATACATTCAAACGACAGTGACGACTGAAGTTGCTATGAAAATACGAGGTAGTCTTTTAGCATAATGAATCGATGATGTCAGGCTCTGGAACTAAACTGCCTGGTGTGACTCTAACATATAACCTTGGGTGAGTTACTTTTTTCTTTTTTAACCTTACATTAGTACCTACTACCTCACAGAACTGTAAGGGTGACAACAATGCCTGGCTCCTGCTTGTTGTTTAGCTATTATTTTAGGCATATCATCTCAAATTTTTATCAGTGTTTTTACATCATCAGCTTTAGAAATCGGTCTATCATCAATATTGATAATTATAACACACAAGGAAAAACAAGCACTAGTCATACAACTTCTTTTATTTATATTGTATCTATGTTACATTGTTTACTCAATAATACAAAAAATATGAATACATTCATAGTATTCTCTTTTAATTGGGTAATTGCACATTGTCAAATATTGACTGTTTGTTTTTATATTGGGTGTCCTACCCAATTAATTAAAAAAAAAAAAGGAAGAATGACCTGGCAGACAGTTATTGTTGTACCATGTTACTGATTGATATAACAGTAATGTTGTATATGTCACTCTCATTTTTTAAAAAAAAGCAACCTAATTTTGAAAAGATGGATGATTAAACTACTGCTTACTGGCTCAGGGAAATGTTTTAAAAAATAGAAATTAATTCATTCTTTCCCCAAGAAAAATGTTAAGGTAAACCTCTTAAAACATTTAAGTCATCAAGGAGGAAATCTGTATTCCTTAAAAAGGGGTCAGTGCTGAAAGAAAATCACATGGCGGACGCCACTGCACAACCCGCTCTGCACCAAAACAGAAATGGGGACCATAGTAACATAATTATGCTAGAGAGAAGAAAAACCCACACTGAGAAGTCAGGTTTCTTTTAAAACTCCTTGTTACAAATAGAATTGATTATATCTCAGACACAGTATTTTCATTAAATGGGTCTAACTCACAAATCAATGCTACAAAATACAGTATTTTTCCATCGCTTTTAGTTGTAATGTACACTATGTACAGAAAGATAACATTACCTATTTTAAACTAAATACAGATGAACAAAATAGCTTGTTAAAAACCAGAATCAGGGCTTATAAATAATGCAGAAAATGCAAACGCCAAAAACACGATGCCTCCTATGATTGTCACTGGAAGAGAGAAGAAAAAAAGTCAAATACCACCAAATTCCTATACCATGATGCTGTACAAAATGAAAAGGGAGCCAATGAGGCGGCCAGTTATTCTTCCAATCTAGTAAACTAACCTTGAAAACAAACTAGAATCACTTCAACCCTATTTACATCGCAAGGAACAACACTTAATATGCTTGACTCTGAACAGTTAGAATCAGGTTTTTCTCCAGCACTGTTTAGAGAAATAACAGGATTCTACTAGATCCAGACAGTGCTAATAAGCAACAGCAGAACTGTAACTCATTTTTAAAGCCAGTTATAAAAGAAAATGTTCAAGTCTTCTGACTAGCCAAGAGACAATTCTTCCATCTCTAGACCTAACTAGCCTCACAGGACGTTTCAGCAGAATCAGTACATACGGTCTCCACATAGGATTACAGTCTTCTAAGACACATTTTTAAAGCCAAAAATTCCTCATACTTTCACATGACAATTGTTAAGATAATATGTTAACAAGCTACTATGAATTCGATAAAGATGACTTTGTATTTTGCTAACTTCTACATTGCATATATGGTGAAAAAGTCCATATATGCAATGCCAGGAGTAATACCTCTAAGAGATGGTAGATAATTACAAAGACCAAGTATACTTCAGGAGCAGAATTTAAATCATGAAAGCTAATACCCTTTAATCTCTCAGTGATTCTAAAATGTTAAATGGTATTTGATTTGTAATTTTAAAGACTTACCAGTTCTGACAGAAATTTTCTGTGCTATCATTCTTCCTCCAATTACTGCCAGTCCCGTGCACAGGGAGTGCCCCACAGTTCCACCCACAGCTACACCATAGGGGTCCTGGAAGCAAGTGTCACATCATTAATTCAAAACCAAGATGACAACCACTGCTTGCGATACAGAAGCACTAAAAATAGAGGCCAACAATTAAAAAGCATAGTTGTAAAAATTCAGGTGTATAATAAATTTATGAAAGGTATAACAGCCGCTTGAAGGAATATGTACACAAGACTAGACCTAAAAGTTGAAATAACCCTCATCAGTTAGTAAAGTCGAAATAATCCTGATGAAATAAAGCTAACCAAACCTTTCAGCATTTATTAAACTTCCTTCACAGGTAATACGTAGCACTGCTACCGCAAGTGCTAGGGGGGATTGTAAGCTAGACATCTGTTCCCTCAGGTACTGCTTGGTACTATGAGAAAACTCCGTCAAACCTTTGCAGAATAGTATGCCTCTGCTTCCTGGGAATAGAAACCCCACCTCAGCGCCAGGAACAAAGGATTTATCTAGTAAACACATGCCACCTGAGCAAAGCAGGCACTCAGTTTCGGCGAGGACAGGGTATATGGTCAAAGTTTCCCAGAAAAGATAGCCCTGAAGAATGAGCAGGGCGGGTAGTGGGAATGTGATGGCTGGTGGGAGAAGGAACACGCTAAGTAGAAAGCAAAAGCCAGCAGTACCAGACAACCAGCTGCAGGGCACTTCAGCAGTTCACAAAAGGAGGTCATGAGGGTAGGTGGGCGCCCATGATAGGAAGGACCCTATCAACTTGGAGTTTAGACTGTGTCCTCAGACACTTGTTAGTTTTTAGCTGGAAAGTGACAGAACAGATTTATGCTTTAAAAGTCCAGTGGGACAGTGCAGTGGCTCATGCCTGTAATCCCAACACTTTGGGAGGTTGAGGCAGGGGGACTGCTTGAGCCTGGGAGTTTGAGACCAGCCTAGGCAACATAATGAGACCTCATTCTCTACAAACAAAATTTTAAAAGCCGGGAATCCTAGAAAGCACAAGTTAGTCCCAGCTGCTCAGGAGACTGAGGTGGGAGAATCACTTGAGCCCAGGAGGTCGTGGCTGCAGAGAACTGTGATTGCTCTCCAGCCTGGGCAACAAAGCAAGATCCTATCTCAAAATTTTTTTAAAGGTCTAGTGGAGAGAAAGAACTGGAGGGGAACTAGAATGAAGGAGGGGTATCCACTGGGATGCTATTGCAACAGCCCTGGAAGAAACCGCCTTGGCCTGGATCAGGGTGGATGACCACAGGCAGAGAAGAGCAGGTGAATTTGAGAGAAATTAAGAACGCAAAATTAACATACCTCCATGATAGGTGAATAATAGGCTTTATGAAAAAATATCAGAGCCAAGCATAGTGGAGCCAGCCACTCAGGAGGCTGAGGCAGAAGGGTCACTTGAGGCCTGGAGTTCGAGACTAGCCTGAGCAATACAGCGAGATCCTGTCTCTTAAAAATAAAATAAAATAAAATAATGGTGCAGTGGTTTGTGCATGTAGTTCCAGCTATTCAGGAGGCTGAGGTGAGAGGATCGCTTCAGCCAAAGAGTTCAAAGCTGCAGTGAGCTATGATCACACTACTGCACTACAAACTCCATCCTGGGTGACAAAGCAAGACTCCATCTCTTACTTAAAAAAAAAAAAAAAAAATTAAGCATGACACCCAAGATTCTCTCCCACAATTCTTTGGATGAATTACAGTAAGACCAATGTGACTTTTAAAGTTAAGAGTCAATTGAATTTAGGTGGGTGTGGTGGCTCACATCTGTAATCCCAGCACTTTGGGAGGCCAAGGCAGGCGGATCACTTGAGGTCAGGAATATGAGACCAGCCTGGCCAACAGAGTGAAACACCATCTTTACTAAAAATACAAAAACTAGCCAGGCTTGGTGGTAAACGCCTCTAATCTCAGCCACTCAGGAGGCTGAGGCAAGAGATTCACCTGAATCTAGGAGGCAGATGTTGCAGCAAGCCAAGATTGCGCCATTGCACTCTAGCCTGAGTGACAGCGAGACTCTGTCTCAAAACAAAACAAAACAAAACAAAAAAACAAGAAAAAAAAGGCAACAATCCTGGTATAGAGAAAGCAGAGAGAGAAGAATGTTGATGGCATAATCATGAGGGACAAAGGCAGCATTCAAGGAAGGACAGAGAAAGAAGGGTCCACAGGAGACAGCAGGTGAGGTGGCCACGCAATCACCTCCTGTGAGGACCAAGGGAGGCACCACTGAAGGCCACAGGGAGCTCAAAGCACAACAACGCTCCTGGTAAGGCCAGAAACTGGGTTCCCTAGGCTACGTATGCAAGGAGAGCAGAGCCAAGGCTTACTCCCATCACAGCCAAGCCCTCTGACACTGCAAGAGGGGAAGGGTGGGATTTGGAAGAGATGCAGAATTGAGGAAATGGGCTTTTTTTTAAAGGATGAGGAAAAAATTGGTACACATTAACAATTCTCACAAAACTGGGCTGGAGAAAGGCAAAATCGAAGCGTATCATAAGGGTGGGATTCAGAATACAGGAGGGCAGAGGGGACTGCCACTGTTTGGGTGGGAATGAAGAAAGGGAACTGCCGCCGCTCTGAAGGAGAAGGGAAGGCCCGCTGCTGGCCAGTGTGTGCAGACAGGAAACTGGTTGAAGCATCCACTGTGAAGAATGGAAGAGTGGGACTACATTTCCCAAATTCTACTTGTGTATTATAAACTGCTACCCAAGAAGATGGTTCTATCTGAAAGTGATATTTAGGTCAGGGGTAATCTCAGCACTCTGGGAGGCTAAGGTGGGCAGATTGCTTAAGCTCAGGAGTTCGAGACAAGCCTGGGCAACATGGCAAAGCCCAATCTCTACAAAAAAATACAAAAATTAGCCAGTCGTCGTGGCAGGTACCTATAGTACCAGACTTGGGGGCGCTGAGGTGGGAGGATGGCTTGAGCCCAGGAGGTGGAGGTTGAGGTGAGCTGAGATCGTGCCACTGTACTCCGGTCTGGGTGACAGAGCCAGACCCTGTCTCAAAAAAAAATATTTAAAAATTCACTAGATTAAGTAAAATAAACTAATATTAAACTAGTTGCTTTAATATAGGCTATTTCAGTCTTTATTTATCTGTATACTGAGTCTTTTTATTTTTTAAGATGGATATAATAACTGGTTTTTATTTTTTGAGATGGAGTCTCGCACTGTTGCCCAGGCTGTAGTGCAGTGGCGCGATCTCAGCTCACTGCAATCTCTGCCACCTGGCTTCATGCAATTCTCCTGCCTCAGCCTCCTGAGTAGGTGGGACTACAGGCATGTGCCACCACGCCCAGCTAATTTTTTTGTATTTTTAGTAGAGACAGGGTTTCTTCATGTTGGCCAGGATGGTCTCGATCTCCTGACCTCGTGATCCGCCTGCCTTGGCCTCCCAAAGTGCTGGGATTACAGGCGTGAGCCACCACACCCAGCCATATATATAACTTTTTAAGACAGTGTCTCACTCTCTCACCTAGGCTGGAGAGCAGTGGCACGATCTCTGCTCACTGAAATCTCTGCCTCCTGGGTTCAGGTGATTCTCCTGCCTCAGCCTCCCTAGTAGCTGGGATTACAGGTGGCTGCCACCATGCCCAGCTAATTAAAGTGGTATTCTTAAAGAAAGTTTGTTTTATGGGAAACAAATGAAAATCAGAGCTCCTTTTTTCCCCCAAAATGCAGCATTTTTGAGGCTTCTCTGACAAAACAGCCTTTCCCATCTATCTTAATCCTGGCCTTCAGCGTTTTTTTTTTTCAGATGGAGTCTTACTCTGTTGCCCAGGCTGGAGTGCAGTGGCAGCATCTCGGCTCACTGCAACCTCCGCCTGCCAGGTTCAAGCAATTCTCCTGCCTCGGCCTCCTGAGTAGCTGGGATTACAGGCACAATCCACCACACTCAGCTAATTTTTTTGTATTTTTAGTAGAGATGGGGTTTCACCATGTTGGCAAGGATGGTCTCGAACTCCTAACCTGAGGTGATTTGCCCACCTTGACCTCCTAAAATGCTGGGATTACAGGCGTGAGCCACCACGCCCAGCCTTCTTTTTATATTTTAAAAGTAAATCTCCTTTTAAAATGTCTCTGTGTCACTGAAATGATATTGAAGAGTGATATTCTAAGAGCTACACAGAGATGTGTAAATAGTTGAACCAATTTTCTGCTGGACTATTAGGCTGTTTCTAAGTTTTTACTAAGTTGCGATAACTATAAGTAGTCTGTACAACACTCAGTTTCTTTAGTGTAACAGGTTAACCAAAAGCTATACACTTTTTTTTTTTTTTGGAGACAGCGTCTCACTGCCACCCAGACTAGAGTGCAGTGGCATGAACATGGCTCACTGCAGCCTCAACCTCCCAGGCTCAAGCAATCCTCCCACCTCAGCCTCCTGAGTAGTGGGACTACAGGTGCATACCACCATGTCCAGCTAGCTATACATTTTTAAGGCTTTAGATATTTAATACCAAAATGACCTTCAATAATATTATACCTGATTTATATTCTCAGCAACTATTTAAAAAGAAGTTCTATGATAAGAAAAAAAACCAAGCCAAGATGACAAGTACCACAGCATCACTTTGGCAAAACCAACGGGAAGAGGATGAGTGAGAAGAGCCTAACTGAGCTTGGATACAAGAATTTCATCTGCGGAGAGCAGCAACTGGAAGAAGGCCAATTTTACAGAGTGGCAGAATTATCAGATATAAAACAGTCTAGCATGTGAAGAAATGCCTTGGCCCACTCTGACCACATCCAGTGTTTTCTGGAACAAAGTAGTATTAATTACGTTTCACTTTAAACAGTCTTCTCTTAAATATACTTACCTCTCTTGCTGCCAATACAATCGTAGTTAGTTGAGAGCGATCACCCCATTCTGCTAAGAATGTTAATGTAAGAGCTTGAACAAAAATGGGTGAAATAAAATGCAACCACTTTTTCTGAGGTACTATTGTGCTTGTTCCTGTTTCGACATCTCCTGGTCCATTTAAAAGTTTGGTTCGTTGAAACTAAAATAAATAATAAACAAATGAAAGGAAGCACAGGAAACAAATCAAAATAGCACACAAATCATTTGATTTTTCTTTCTTAAAATGTTTAAATTCTATGAAATATGCTACAAAGAAACTACATTTATGTGACCCCCAAACCTCCTCTCTGAACCACTGGTCTCACACAGCAAACAGGCTACAGGCTCAATTCTTCTGCTTCTCCTCAGCTGAACAAACCAACAGTATTTACTGCTCTGCTCACTTACTATCCTAGACACGATGGGAGAAACATGTAAAATTGTAAAATACAGTTCCTGCTTTTCAGGAGCTTATAATCAATCCAATTAAGGAAACTGATTACCTGTGTTCAGGATTCAACCCTCAGCTTCCTTTCTCTACTACATTCAAACCAACCCCGTATCAGATCACAGACAGCTATAAGAACAGAACTAAGCAAAATAAGCTATTTTTGTGTAGCCCACGCATATCACACAGATGGGGCCACTGAGAAACCTCTGGAGAGTGTTTATTCCTAGTTGAGTGCCTTTTTGGTCCAGATCAACAGTGCCATGGCTTACTTCTTCATCTTTCTTCTTTAATTCAGCCTGAACTTCTTCTAGTTCCTCTTGACCTTCATCAGGGCTCATCTTTAAGCCTTCCCTCAGCATTCTAATGACAAAAATGGCAAATAACACAGTTGAAACATAGTATGTATAGACCCTGGGGATGACTGTGGTGGCATAGCCAAACAAAACTGGAAAAAATGCAACAGTATGTTTGTTAATGAGTGTGTATCACAACAGACTAAAGGAACAGTTAACTTCAGAAATAATAATTTACCACTGGTAAAAGAAAAATGGTTCACATTAGAAGCTAATCTAATATGTAATAACCTCAAATATTTCCACTTCTTTCCCTCCACCAATAATAAACCCTTAGGTCTAGCCCAGGTCTAACACAGCTTACTCAGAAGCCAGTGGTCTAGCTGAAGACGGCACACCTTCCACAGAGACATTAAGTAAGATAATGAACTCCTTTCCGGCATACTCAGCCAGAGGCTTGGCCTTATATTGTACAAGGCATAGTACCTAGGATAGAGGTTAGCTTTGAGGCCCTCTGAAGAGCTGAAATTTTATAACCTGGAAGCCACACCACTTTCATATTAGTGGTATTTCTTCACAAATCTTTAAATTACAAACTCCTAGTGAAGAATCATGACAAGATTCTCACACAGCAAGTTTCAAACTCTGCTCCTTTGTAAATTTAAAATAAGTACATCTTATGAAAAAAAAACTAAAATTCCTTATAACATATATTAAAATAATGTTACAACAGGCTCAAACGTTCAGTACCACTCTTTCCCACTAATAAAAAGAAAGACATTTGTGTAAGTTATATAAAAAATGATGCTTGGAACTATATCAAGAACTCAAGTCCTAACGACGAAACACAAGTACATCAGTAATACTAATTCAGTAATTAAAACTTAAAAATTTGGCTGGGTGAAGTGGCATAATCCCAGCTCTCTGGGAGGCCATGGTGGAAGGACTGCTTGAGTCTAGAAGTTTGAGACTAGCCTGGGAAACACAGTGAGACCCTGTCTCATAAACAAACTAAAACAATTATGTAAGGAACAGAGGACACGACCATACATATCTAATAAGTACAATTACTCTGGCCAGGCACAGTGGCCAACGCCTATAATCCCAGCACTTTGGGAGGCTGAGTCGGGTGCATTACTTGAGCCCAGGAGCTTGAGACCAGCCTGGTCAACAGGGCAAAATCCTGTCTCTACAAAAACAAAAATACAAAAATTAGCCTGACATGGTGTCATACGCCTGTGGTACCAGCCTACTAGGGGGACTGAGGTAGGAGGATCACTTGAGCCTAGAAGGTCGAAGCTACAGTGAGCTGTGATCATGCCACTGCATCCCAGCTTAGGCGACAGAGTGAGACCCCCATCTCAAAAAAGAAAGAAAAGAGAAAAAAAAGAGAAAGAAAGGGGGCGGGAAGAAGGAACGGGAGGACGGGGAGAGTGAGCTAGGGGGAGAGAAAGACAGTGAGTGAGAGTGAGAATGAATTACTCTTTAACTAACCAGCTCTTTTTATAAAATGGGTACAACACTAATAAATCTGCCTGAAAATTAAATGTATAACTTGTATGTAAATAATTCCCTACATTATTTACATTCAGAAAAGACTTTAAAATCATGGTTAGAAATGTAGCAAACCTATGTTTGTGTACACATCTATTTAAACTACTGTGTGTGTGTATATATGTGTGTGTGTACACAGAATAGAGGCATATATTTTCTGGCTGTGTCCACTGAAACAGGCAGGAGGCAAAGACGTCAGTAACAACGAGCTCAGTAACCTTGCAACCAGATCTTGGGTTCTAAAATCATTCTCCACTAAAAAGCTCCGCAAAGCTCCTCTGAGAAATGGCCTGTTCCAGGACTGGGCAGAGCAGGTGCATGACGAATCTGCAATATCTTGTTGTACTACAAAGTGAGGAGCAAAAACAAATGGGGGCATGCCACAAAGACACAAGACACAGCTTGGAGAGGCTCCCGCTGGCCTAACCTGGGATAATTTAACCAACAAAACAGTTAAATAATTGTAAACCACTGAAAAAAGAAATCCATGAGTCTATACTGATAGTAAAAACACAAATGGGAGAGGAAAGAGAGCTCTTTTGCTAGCAGTAGAATGCCCCAAGGCTCACTGGTGAATTTGCAGGAAGTACTAGAATTGAAAGTTACCATTTTGCAAGCATCAAGGAAAGATTCAGATTATGCAAGAATCATCAATTGACACAAAATCTTTGGAGAAAATTTTGAAGAGGAAGAGGGTATTTGTACTGTTTTTACGTATATCCTTACAGATTAGATATTAGTTGCAAGGGAAGACAAAGACAACACAGATAAGAAATCTTGACTAGGTCACCAAAATTAATGTCACCAATGAGGGATAAATGGACACCATGTGCTTCCAGATGAGACACTCTTGGAGAGACACAGTATCAGCTATGCAGTTTTCTAGTCGGAATACCTACCTCAATCTAACCATGAGGAAACATCAGATAAACAAAAAATGGGGAACAGACCATTCCTGGAGTGGAAAGAGGGAGGATACACTGTATTCTCCCAAAAATGTTGATGTCAGAAAACATTTTTTAAAACGCTATGGACATATTTCAGATTAAAAGACTAAAAAGATAACTAAATGCAATACTTGACCTCGACTGAAGGGAAAAACACTGATACAAAGGACATTATCGGGGAGTCGGGGGCAAGGGGAGGGAAAGCATGTAATGCATGTAGGCCTTAAAACCCAGACGATTGGTTGATGGGTGCAGCAAACCACCATGGCATATGTATACCTATGTAACAAACCTGTACGTTCTGCACATGTATCCCGGAACTTAAAGTGTGTGTGTACATATATATAAATAAAATGGTTAAATCTATAAAATTAAATAAAGCTGTGAAAGAGAAGAAGGAAGATGTAGAAATAAAGACATATGATTTAACAGTTGAGGCAAAATAATGATAATAAAAAAGACTGTTACATCCACTTAAATTACATGAAACTGATATCACAAGTCAAATATTTAATAAATTTTATGTCCTTTCAAAAAGAAAAAAGAACATTAGGTCATCCAAAATTAAAATATGGATGACAGAGTCAGGTACTGTATCAATACATAAAATATATTAAATTTTCTGTGTTTATGTGCACATTATATAGCTTATAAATTATGCATGTATATGTACACACTATAGACAGGTATTTAAACAATATGTATACACACTTATAATTTCATTTAGATAGAACACATGGGATTTTATCAAATGGGATAAAATGTTAACAACAGGTGAATCTAGGCAAAAGATATGTAAGTGTTCTTTGTACTATTTTATTTTTGCTGCATTATAAGTTTAAAATTATTTCTATAAAATGTTTAAAAATTGTAAAATAATGGGCCAGGGGCAGTAGCTTACGCCTGTAATTCCAGCACTTTGGGAGGCCAAGTCGGGAGGATCACTTGAGGTCAGGAGTTCAAGACCAGCCTGGCCAACATGGTGAAATCCCATCTCTACCAAAATATACAAAAAGTAGCCTGTCGTGATGGTGCATGCCTACCTATAGTCCCAGGTACTTGGGAGGCTGAGGTGGGAAAATTGGCTGAGCTGGGGAAACGGAGGTTGCAGTGAGCTGAGATCACACGACTGCACCCCAGCCTGGGTGACAGAGTGAGACTCTGTCTCAAAATAAATAAATAAATAAATAATAAAAATTTTAAAAATAAATATAAGGTCAAAGGATGGGCCAGGCACACATACCTATAATATCAGTACATCAGGGAAGGGTGAGGTGGAAGAATAACTTGAGCTCAGGAGTTCAAGATAAGCCTGGGCAACACAGCCAGACCCTGTCTCTACAAAAAAAACAAAAATTTAGCTGGGTATGGTGGCATGAGCCTATGGTCCCTGCTACTCAGGAGGCTGACGTGGAAGGATCACTTGGGCCCAGGAGTTCCAGGTCGCAGTGAGTTGTGATCATGCCACTGCACTCCAGCGTGAATGACAGAGCAAGACCTTGTCTCTAAAAAAATTAATAATACATCAATGAATAAAAAATAGCCCTATCATCTCATTAAGAGCTGTAGTTTCATTTTTTAAATGTTTATTCAAATTTGTAATATATTTTGTGTACTAACAACAACTCAATTCATAGAGTTAACACTCAGACTTACTAGAAGAAATTTCCAATATATTTCAAAATTCAGTTACATTAAATGTATATTTTTATTGCAGGTAGATATGATGGGGTAATCTATCTATACATATTTTTTTTAGGTTCATCAAGTGAAGCAGTGGAAGTGGACAAGGAAGAATGAAATCTGTAATTGGTTTGTGACTGATTAGTTGCAACCACCATTGCACTTGGACCAGCTGTATAATAAATTTTGAAGCAAAAATTTATAATCATTAGGGTAAAATTCAGTAAGAAAAGTAAATGAAAATATAAATTATAGAAGGAAAAAATGTAAATTTCCAACTGTTAAAAAAGTATATTCATATTTGTCTTAAAGGAATGATGGTGATAATGGGTATCAAATTGTGCTAATGGTATTTAGAGTCACTGGGTGTATTTTTAAACCACCCTAACAGTCTTTTTTTTTTTTTTTTTTTTTTGAGACAGAACCTCGCTCTGTTGCCCAGGCTGGAGTGCAGTGGCATGATCTCAGGTCACCGCAACCTCCGCCTCCCGGGTTCGAGCAATTCTCCTGCCTCAGCCTCCTGAGTTGCTGGGATTACAGGTACGAGCTACCTTGCCTGGCTAATTTTTGTATTTTCAGTAGACACAGGGTTCTACCATGTTGGTCAGGCTGGTCTCAAACTCCTGACCTCGTGATCCACCTGTCTCAGCCTCCCAAAGTGCTGGGATTACAGGCATGATCCACTGCGCCTGGCCCTAACAGTCTTACTTTACACAATATAACAGAAATTAGATCTTTGCAATACCTTAAATTCAAGATGAAAAATTTTAGACAACTTCTATGAGAGAGTGGGTACAAAATTATTTTAGAGAATACACAAGGAAAGGTTTGAAGATCACAAATATGGTGTAAGCCAAATTCCCATATGACTAGGTCAATGACTCCATGCCACATACCATGCTTGCCCTTTAATTCAGCGAACTCATGAGGGGGAAAGCACACTCACCTGACAAGCACGTCATTAGTCCCAAGGCAAGCATCGCACCAGCCAGAACAGTCAGGCGGTTATAGCGCATTGCCATGATGGCTGCTATAAAAAATGTCTTATCACCCAATTCAGATACAATGATAACTGATATGGCAGCGACAAATGCATGTATAAATCCTAAATTAGTTTGGGCAGCAGGATCTTCTTTATTGGTATGAACTGGGGCTGCTGGTGTAAATGCTTTCTGAAAAAAAAAAAATCAGTTACTTCTTAAAATCATTATTTAAAATTATTTTGCATGTAAGGTTTAGTTTTTTCGAAAATTTTCTTGTCATATTCATTACACGTATTTACTGTCTAATCACTCTGAAAGCCATTAGTAATGACAGTAACCTCTGATGATGTTTGCTACAATCTGAGTAACCATTATCTGAAATGCCTGGGACCAGAAGCATTTGGAATTTTGGATTTTTTTAGATTTTGTAATATTTATATCATAGTTGGGCATCCCTAATCCAGAAATCCAAAATGCTCCAATGAGCATTTCATTTGAGCATCATGTCAGTGCTCAAAAAGTTTCAGATTTTGAAGCACTGTGGATTTTAGATTGAGAATACTGAACATGTACAATGCAGATTTATATACAATTCTCCAAAACAATTTTAAGAACAGAGTACACCCATGCATTTTTTTTTTTTGAGACAGAGTCCCACTCTGTCACTCAGGCTCGAGTGCAGTGGTGCAATCTTGGCTCACTGCAACCTCCACATCCTGGGTTCAAGCAATTCTCCTGCCTCAGCCTCCCGAGTAGCTGGAATTACAGGCATGCACCACCACACCCAGCTAATTTTTATATTTTTAGTAGAGACAGGGTTTCTCACCATGTTGACCAGGCTGGTCTCAAACTCCTGGCCTCAAGTAATCCACCTGCCTCAGCCTTCCAAAGTGCTGGGAATACAGGTGTGAGCCACCACGCCTGGCCAAAATTACCTTATTTGTTAGGTGTTTGTGATTTCAGATTTAGTGCTTAGCTATGTCTCATTCAAATTTTTATTAGTAACTTGCATGAAAGACCCAGGTATGTTCATCAAACATTTGAATGACAAGAAACTAAGAACAATTTTATTAACACTATAAAGGACAGAGTAAGACCCACAAATCTCAAGAGGGCATAGAGAGCTGATTCTAGCTAGGACAAGTTTAATACAGCTGTTTACATGGATGGTCCTATGCTGAAGTCTAAAAATATCTTAGAAGGTAAAGTGGCCTAATGAAAAAGACAAAGTGTCTTAGCTGGCATTACACTGAAAATGTAACAAAGCTCCAAAAAAGCAGCAAGCTCTTTGCTTTAAGGAGTTAGTGACAAGTCTAACGTTATTCTATGCTGCTCAGACCTTCCACAAAGTTCTACAGACAGTTCTAAAGCACTGCACTATCCTCTGAAGATCAGCAGAGACGTCAAAGACTCTAAAACCAGGGATGGCAAGTCACTGAAGCCAAAATCCAGCTTACAGGAGCAAAAAAAAAAATGTTTTTTACATTTTTAAGAGGTTACAAGAAAAAAGAAGAAAGAGGAAGGAAGGGAAGGCTGGTAGGAGGCAGAAGGAGGGAGGGAAGCAATGGAAGATTATACATCAGAGACTGGTAGCCTGCAAATACGTGGCCTAAAATATTTACTATCTGACAACTATAAAAAGTTTGTTGACTTGGCTCTGAAACAATCCCATGAGGGACCAGGAAGGACAGGGTATCATATTCCAATAATTGGAAAAGTTTACACGTGAATCTATCCTATCTGTATGGTACTAACGGGCAGAACTAAAAAGTTACAGGTGGCAGGTTTTAGCTTCACAGAGAGAAGAGATTTCTATCTCCAAAAAGAGACCTGAAGTTGGAATGGACTGCTGGAGGAGCTGGTAAATACCCTTCTCTTCTCAACGTCTGAGTTCCAGGAAGAGAACCACCACTCCCAGGAAATGGGCTAGACAAGCAGTTCTCAACCAGGGCAATTTTGTCTCCCAGGGGACATCTGACAATGTTTGGAGACGTTTTTTGTTGTCACAACCAAATGGGAACTACTGGCATCTAGTGAGTAGAGGCCAGATATGCTGCTAAACATCCTACAATGCACAGGACAGCCCTTCCACAACCAAGAATTATGTATCCAAGAAGTCCTGCACTAGATAAACCACTTCCAAAGGTCTCTTCCAATCCTAAGAGCTTATTTTTCATTTTTAAAGCTTATGAATCTCTAGAAACCTAAGAGATAAAGAAAAAGAAACCCAAGAACAGTCATTTTGGACACGGTAAAAACAGATTACAAAGGTCCTAGTCAGACAGAAGAATAAAATAATAAATTCTTACTGTGTGCATGTCATTCTAAACACATAACAAACCTGATTCCAAAATTCCACAGTAAAGATCAGAAAAATTTAAGCATTACCATTAAGACTAGACCTCTGAGCTAAATACTGGAGAAATTTAACAAAATGGAAAGTATTTGCTGCTTTGACAGCTAGCTCTTAATGAATTAATTAATTAAGCAATTATCATTTTAAGGGCTTCTAGCTTTCTCTCCACTACTATTTTGGTTCCATCTAAATGAGCTTCCTGCAGTGACCTATGATGGCACCAATGCACTCCAGCCTGGTGATGAAGCAAGACCCCCTCTCAAAACAACTTCCTTTCTCTTCCATAAGAATCCTAAAAAAAAAAGGGCATTTCAAGTTTCAACTTGGCTCTCTCTAGCACATTTTCCTCCTGAATATACTTTTTAAAGGTTATTATAAAATTACAGGATCTGAAATTCCAGAAAACTTTTAGGAATAAATATACACCACTTATGATCACTTAGCTCTAGGCTCAAACACAAAATGTTTACTTTTTAAATCAAACATAATAGTGATCAAAGCTACATAGACTTTTTTTTTTTTTTTTGAGACAGAGTCTCACTGTTGCCGTGCGATCTCAGCTCACTGCAAACTCTGCCTCCCGGGTTCAAGCGATTCTCCTGCCTCAGCCTCGAGAGCAGCTGGGACTACAGGCGCGTGCCACCATGCCCAGCTAATGTTTGTACTTTACTTAGTAGAGACAGGGATTCACCATGTTGGCCAGGATGGTCTCGATCTCCTGACCTCATGATTCGCCCAACTCAGCCTCTCAAAGTGCAGGGATTACAGGCGTGAGCCACCACGCCCAGCTAGTCTCATGGCTTTATAATTCCCAGCCATGAAACCTCACCCACATTATTTAATCTGTTCCTCTGTGAAATGTAGGGATAAAATAAAATTTGCTTTAAGAGTACAAACATGCACCACATGATGACATTTTGATCCAGATGGGCCGAAAATACGGCAGTAGTCCCATAAGATTATAGTACCATATTTTTTACCGTACCTTTTCTATGTTTAGATATATTTACACATATTATGTTACAAATGCCTACAGTATTCAATATAGTAACATACTGTACACGTTTGTAGCCCAGGAGCCATAGCTATACCATTTAGCCTACGTGCATAGCAGGTTATACATCTAGGTTTGTGTGAGTACACTCTAGGACGTCTGCACAACAATGAAATTGCCTGACAATGCATTTCTCGGAATACATCCCCATCATTAAGCGATGTATGACTGCAAAACAAAACAAATTTTTTTAACTACATATTCTTAAAACCTCCCTATACACAAAACACAAGAAAAATAAAACTTAAAGCTTGTTACACACTAAGCCATTCCCGGGTGGCCAAAATCACACAACCAACCACGGTAATAAGAACTTAAAAGTATCAGCGTACTGTGAAGATAGAAATTTCTTTTAATTAAAATATTAATAGAATTAGAAAGTGATTCATTACCATTCACAGCTATGTGCAAGCATCATCTCCTTTTCATAATTCACCTTCACAGGGACACAGTGCAGTGGTTAAGTGTATAGGCTCTGGAATCAGACTGCCTGGGTTCACAGCCAAGGCATTATCAGTTACTGCGTGACGTTGGGCCAGTTAAGCACATTTCCCTGTGACTCAATTCATCTGTAACATAACGGCTACCTATGTCGCAAAGGGTTGCTGTGAGGATTAAATGAATTAAACGAATAAAGCCCTTGAGGACAGTATTCAGCACACAGTAAGTGCACAATTAAAGTTAGTTTTTGTAGTGCCACAAAATGTTGCTTCACTGTTTTAAGAAATGTAATGGTCTTTTCATACCAAATACTTGATTCTGGTAACTGTCCAACACTTCTCACTGAAGCACACACCAGATTCCCCAAATGAACCTGCTACTCTATCCTGAAGGATGAGCCAGAGCAGATTCTATGCAGCCACAAAGGTGGGCCACATAATACAATTTTACATTTTCTGGCAGCCATATATTTAAAAGTAAACTAGGTAAAAATTTTAATAACATTTTACTTAACCCAATATATCAAAAATGCTACTAATTAAATTATAAGCAAAATTTTTTACATTACTGAGACAATTTTAAAATTCTTTTCTTCATACTAAGTCTTCAGACCCTGGTATGTACTCACTGCACACCTCAACTCTGGACTAGCCACATATCAGTTGCTCACAGCTGCAGGTACTCACGGCTCCAGTACTGGGCAGTGCCGCTCGAGAGCATGCCAGGCTTTTGCTAACCACAAGCCTTTGGCCACACAGTCCTTTTTCCCTTTCTACCTCCTTTTCATCCAGATTCCTCAAGGTCCGACTCAAGTAGAACCTCTCGAGCAAGGCCAATCCCAGCAACTCCAGCTCTTAACGATCCTGCCCCACTACAATAAAACTGAATGCAAACTGTGGACAATGAGTATAAGAGGCCTATTAGAGAAAAAAGTTCCAGATAGGAACACTGAAGGAATTGACCTTCTTGGATTACAGATATGTATAAATGCAATGCTATCATTTGTAATAATAAAGAAGCAAAATAATTAAATGTCAGCAGGCTCAGTGGCTCATGCATGTAATCCCAGCACTTTATGGGTGAAGCCCTTGACCCCAAGAGTTCAAAACCAGTCTGAGCAACAAAGTGAGACCCTATCTCTACAAAAAATACACAATTAGCTGGGTGTGGTGGCACACATCTGTAGTTCCCAGCTATCTGGGAGGTTGTGATGTGAGAGGATCGCTTGAGTCCAGGAGGTGGAAGTTGCAGTGAGCAGAGATCGCATCATTGCACTCCAGCCTGGGCAACAGAGTGAGACCCTGTCTCAAAACAAAGAGAAAGAAAAAAACAACTAAATGTCCGTTGATAGAAAACTGGTTAAATAAATGGTAGGTCCATATAACAGAATATTATGGAGCTAAAAGAATAAGAATGTCCTATACACTAATATGAAAAATCATTAAGATATTTTGAAGTTAAGAAAAAATACATACTAAGTATGTGTGTATGTGGGGTGTGTAAGCATCACAGATACACACCAAGTTTTAAGAAACAAGTTAATGATTTATGTTTCCAGAGAAGGAACCAGAATGACTAGAACAGGGGTTGGCAAACTTTCTCTAGAATAGAATAAAAGGAAATGAGACATGACTTCTCACTCTAAATTCGTCTGTATCTTCTGGAATTTTTAACTTGCACACCATTACAGACACATGCTACGCACCATTTCAAAAATCTCTTGACCCTATATCTTATGCCAGCTACGGAGGATCAATTTCTGCAGGCTGTGACTGGCTTTGGGCAGGTCCAACCAAAAGGACTGCTCTGTACTTACTTATTCACTACCTGGAAGTGTGGGGAGTTAATACCTATGGAGCAACCTCTCACCAATATGGAAGCTGGTTCTAAGATTCATTTCATTAGGCTCCTTGGAAGTTTCAGTGCAATTCAGTACTAGTCACTCATGGAGTGGCTAACCTAAAAATGCATCACCTCTTTTCTGCATATACCTCTTTTCTGTACTGACAATGTGAAAGAATACAGGTATGTTCTGAGAACAGGGAATAAACTATCAGAAGAATGGTTGGGGCAAGATGAGAAAGATAAACTGGGCCTGAAATCCTTTATGTTTGTAGACAAGCTCAAAGGCAAGACGGAAGTCCTTACATATTTTTGTGTTAAGACATAAACACCATCAAGGAACTGTGACCAATTATCAGGGTAGAGTGGAGAGTACCAGCCACTGGATCAATCAGGAGATCAGCTGCATGAAATCCGTGTTAAGGACAAATAAGGAAAAAATTCTGCACATGATGGAAAGAAAAAATCACTAGACCTTTAAAAAGGTAGGCGGGTGGCCGGGGGAATCAAGGGTGGTGGTGAGGTTTCCTGACTGGGTGACTGGCAGAAATATTAGTCCTCTTAAAATGCTAGTATGTATTTAGTACTCTTAAAAGGTATGTGGGAAGAGGGATAAAAACGAGGGATTTGGTTTCAGATGCATTTCCAGTTGAGGTGATAAAAAGCATTTCAAATGAAGGTTTGGAAGAGGTTATCAGCAACAGATCACCAGAGGTGAGCCTAGGACAGCCAAGGTAACAGCCTCAATAGGCTCCTGGAAACTGCAACTTCAAGTGAAATGATGTAAAAGAAAGCCAACTTTCTTTTCTCAAATGTTATAATGAAACAGCACTAAATTAAAATGACATTATTTGATGTCATTTCACTTTAAGTTACAGTTTCCAAGAACCTGTTAATGACATGAAGTAAGGACTGACTGTATCTGGTTGCTGGCAGCCCAAATTGATCAGCGAGAGCTTTGCAGGTAGATGAGATTTCCAACAGATAAAGCAAAGAAATCAAGTTCAAATAGTGTGCCTTAGAGAATGTCTTTATTTAAAGAAGGTGGAGGGAGGAAAAAAAAGAAAAAAAAAATAGGAAACAAATTCTTAGATATTTTGAGAGCCAGGAAGCAAGTAAAGCATCACAGACGGTCAAGTTAGGGTGAGCTACTAACTAGATGCCAGATATTTTCAGACATATTGTTGCATTTGATACTCAAAAAAATCTAAGAGCTGTTTTAACACAAGAAATTGAGGTCAAATGGGCTTCATTATTTTGCCAAGTTCATACAGCTGAGATGGATTCTTAAAAAGCAGGGAATTAACAGTGTCAAATGAGAACGTAAAAGATCCCTAGATTAGCAATTTGCTAAGTTACAGGTACCCTTCAAAAATTGAATTTGTGGTGGCTCGTTCCTATAATCCCAGCACTTTGGGAGGCCAAGGCAGGAGAATTGCTTGAGGCCAAGAGTTCGAGGCCAGCATGGGCAACATAGTGGGACCTCATCGCTACAAAAAAAATAAAATAAATAAAATTAGCCAGGTGTGGTGGCATGCACCTGTAGTCCCAGCTACTTGGGAGGCTGAGGTGGGAGGATCACTTGAGCCCACGAGATCAAGGTTGCAGTGAGCTATGATTGTGCCACTGAACTCCAGTCTGGGTGACACAGCAAGACCCTGCCTTTAAAATTAAAAAAAAAAAAAAAGAATTTCAAGAAAAAAGCAGGGACTGAAGCCAGATAACAATAGATTAAAGCAAAGTGAAAAAGCAGCAAATCTCCTAGTTAGAAGTCTGGTTTATAAAACTGAAGAAACTAATATGGCTGGGCACAGTGGCTCATGCCTGTAATCCCAGCACTTTGGGAGACCAAGGTGGGCAGATCACCTGAGGTCAGGAATTCAAGAGTAGCCTGGCAAACATGATGAAACCCGTCTCTACTAAAAATACAAAACCAAAAAAATTAGCTGGGCATGGTGGCACACACCTGTAGTCCTAGCTACTCAGGAGGCTGAGGCTGCAGTGAGCCATGATTGTGCCACTGCACTCCAGCCTGAAAAAAAAATGAAACCAATAGTAAAATAAGAATGAATGACGTTTTTTTTCCTTTCCTAAAATAGGAAAAACATATGAACATGTATAAGCAGATATAAAGGAAGCAACGGGAAGGGAGAGAATAAAGGCATTGAGGGAGGAGGTTAGAAGAGAACAGGAACATGGACACAGAGAGGAGGTTCGCAAAGGATGAATTTTGTTCAAAACACGAAAAAGGCAGAAGGTATGGGCACAAAGGCATATACTTAGATGCATACAGGATTAGATGCAGTGTGCAATTCTAATTTTGATATTTCACTGATCAGTTATACACTGTTATACCATGGTAAGTAATGAGATACTAGTGTTTTGGTACAAATACCACTATTTCAGTGCTTTAATAATGTCTGAAACACACCTTATTTACACCTTGAGAGCAGGATTAACAACTTAGAATTTTTTTAAAAACTTGCTTAACAAAAAACTCTTTTCTACAAATTTTAAAATTGTAAAAAAAAGAAAAAAGAAAAAAACACCCTCATTTAGAAAGTATTCTTTCATACTTTCATGATCCTCAAGAGGAGAAAAAGAAAATCAAAGAAAAAAATAATTCCTATTTTAATTCTAGAGTTCACATGAACACAAATGTGACTGTATTGAAATTGATACAGATACCTGCATCGGAATCTCCATCTATACATGGTGAAACTAGAGAAGATGAAGATGCTTTCTTTGAAACAAAATCTACGGCTTGCTACCAAGAAAAAAGACTGATGCCCCTGCAAAAAAACAAAAACAAAGTTGCTCAATAAGTTATCAAACAAGAGGTGATATTATCTGAAGACAAAGGAGTCAGAAGAAAATGGTTACAATTTCCTCAACTGTCTCCTGGGCGCTACTAATCTTAAGTCAAAAAACGGCTTTTTTAGAAGTTGTAAAAATGTGCACAAATATATATGCACTCAGGCTGGGAGAGATGGCTCATGTCTGTAATCCCAGCAATTTGGGAGGCACAGTGGGTGGATCACTTGATGTCAGGAGCTTGAGACCAGCCTGGCCAAGATGGCAAAATCCCATCTCTACTAAAAATACAAAAATTAGCTGGGCGTGGTGGCATGCACCTGTAGTCCCAGCTACTCCAGAGACTGAGGTATGAGAATTGCACGAACCCAGGAGACGGAGGTTGCAGTGGTTGAGATTGCACCACTGCACTCCAGCTTGGGCAACAGTAAGACTCTCGTCTCAAAAAAAAAAAAAAGATAAACCTGATTTTGAGAGATGTCATTAAAGATATAACATTTTAATTTTCACTATTATGTATTTTTGTGAATGATTTCACCACTTTAAAATACTTTACTGTTACTTGTTAATTTATAATGGAATTTATATTTATTTTGTTATAAAATTGTATTTTTGTTTTAATGCTTATTTTAATCAATGTTGCTTTTTTTTTCTTTGAGACAGAGTCTCATTCTGTCACCCAGGCTGGAGTGAAGTGTCGCCATCTTGGTTCACTGCAACCTCTGCCACCCAGGTTCAAGCGATTCTCCTGCCTCAGCCTTCTGAGCAGCTTGGATTACAGGCGGGCACCACTGTGCGCAGCTAATTTTTGCAGTTTTTAGAAGAGATGGGGTTTCACCATCTTGGCCAGGCTGGTCTTGAACTCCCAATCTTGTGATCTATCAGCCTTGGCCTCCCAAAGTGCTGGGATTACAGACATGAGCCAGCATGCCCAGCTGAATGCTATTGTTTTGTAATGTATTTTTGCACCTGAAATTTATTAAATGTGTTTAGCTTCCTTAATTTTGTTTTGTTTTTGAGATGGAGTTTTGCTCTTGTTGCGCAGGATAGAGTGCAGTGGGACGATCTAGGCTCACTACAACCTCCACCTCCCAAGGTTCAAGCAATTCTTCTGCCTCAGCCTCCAGAGTATCTAGGATTACAGGCGGGTGCCACCATGTCCAGCTTATTTTTTGTATTTTTAGTAGAGATGCGGTTTCATCATGTTGGCCAGGCTGGTCTAGAACTCCTGATCTCAGCTGAACCACCTGCCTTGGCCTCCCAAAGTGCTGGGATTACAGGAGTGAGCCACCACACCCAGCCACATATATAACTTTTTAAGACAGTGTCTCACTCTGTCACCTAGGCTGGAGGGCAGTGGCATGATCTCTGCTCACTGAAACCTCTGCCTCCTGGGTTCAAGTGATTCTCCTGCCTCAGCCTCCAGAGTAGCTGGGACTACAGGCGCCCGCCACCATGCCCAGCTAATTTTTGTATTTTTAGTAGAGACAGGGTTTTACCATGTTGGCAAGGACGGTCTGGATCTCTTAACCTCGTGAACCACCTACCTTAGCCTCCCAAAGTGCTGGGATAACAGGTGTGAGCCACCATGCTCAGCCTTCATAGACTTTTTTTAATGAATTTTTTTTGAAGACAGAATACCACTAAATAAATTCAGTATTAATAATAATTACCTTCTGAGAAGGTAATATGAGCAAGCATCATTATAACTGATGTCCTCAATCTTAGCTGTAAAGAGGCTAGAATTAGGAGGCGTGACTAGGTGGAACTGGACTGCAACTTAATGAAAATAGAAAAAAGTTTAAAATACTCTGTGGAAGGTGCTCTCACAGCTGAAACAATAAATAAATGAAATATCAAAAATAGTCAAGTTAAAATATAATAACAAGAACTTTCACTGAGTCAGGTAATGATTTTGTGGCTTTATTAACAGTGCTATGTAACTAGTTATTCTTCTTTGGACTTCCAGAATATGCAGTAAGGTATAAACGACTTTTATTAAATCTGTCTCATCTCCCTCAACTAAAGGGACTTATGTTTCTTTTATTACATACTCTGCCCAGGGAAGGAATAAGAAAAAAAATGTATTGAGTAAGTCACTGGAAACATAAACTGCAGAAAAGATGGATCCAAGTAATAAACAGAACTTTTTATTATGGGTTTGTAAATTGGGAGTTAATCATGACTGTAAGTTCTTATCACTTAGCAACTTTTTTTTTAGCCTGATTATAAAGAAAAATACATACTCAATGTAGAATGCCCTGTTAGTTCAGTCACCTTGCTTTTAGCACCCTATAAGATACAACTAGGTTTTTATAATGTATCTTCTACTTGATGCCTACCAACCAAGGAGAGATGCTCCTCCCTTCCATTTTCAGAAGCCCACTCTCACACAGTGGCATAAAAAAGGTTAAAGTTTAATATCCTACCCTGTTAAAAGATCTACTGCATGTAGCTGCAAAGCAAATCTGTTGAAACTTACATATTCAGCAATGCTCAACTCTTGCTTATGTGGCTGTTAAACTGTACTCTGATCATTTCTTAACTCCATCAGGTGGGCAAAAAAAGCAAATGACATTTATATTACATAGCTTAGAAAACATGTCAAAGAAAAATCTTTCAGCATAGCGATGAGTACTGTAGATAGAGGAAAAAGTTACATAAAAACATAATTAAAACAAGACAAGACCAGGCATGATGGCTCATGCCTATAATCCCACCACTTTGGCAGGCCAAGAGGGGAGAATCCCTTGAGCCCAAGAGTTTGAGAATAGGCTGGGCAGCATGGTGAGACCCTGTTTCTTTAAAAAAAAAAAAAAATTATATTCTACTATAATACAAAATTAGAATAATAAATAAACAAACGCCAAATAAATCACCAAGAATATATGAAAATATTAAAGGGAAAAAATCATATTATATTATACCTGCCCTTCCCTCCACACCCCTAGTTTTAAAGACAAGGATCCCTTTCCAGCTACTCAGAAGGCTGAGGCAGGAGGATGGCCTGAGTCCAGGAGCTGGAGGCTGCAATGAGCTGCAGCTTTAAGAAGACCCTGTCTCTATAAAAAAAATTAAATTAAAATTTAAAAGACAAGAATCCTTAAGACCACTTGAATATGTTCACTGGGCACCGTTTGTACCACTGTGACCTTTATTTTACATGGCTAGATTTTTCCTAGCTTCTTAAAAAGGATATTAGTAGCTCTGTATCTACCATTATTTCTATCTTAAAAATCCCAATGACTAAAATGTCAATGAAATACCTGCAAAATTACATATTCATAATCTCTCACACAATTAACTTAATCCAAAACAGTTATTGTTTTAAAATAAACATGATACTGGGGTAAATGACAAGGCTAAAAGATGAAAACTAAGAATTAAGTTCATGAATCAGCATTTCAGTTCAGTTTCTGAAGCGGGCACGTCAAGCAGGATCAGCTGAGCCCAGGAGCAACAAGCAGGGCAGCATGAATGGCCGTCCCACACCTAAGCATATGGCTGGGGCCAATGGGGCAGGCAGAAGGAAAAAGATAGAGAAGCCCACTCACCACTTTGCTCCCCCCAAGTGGACTAAAGACTCTGGCTTCACATGTTACATGACTCACACTTCTTATACACCTCTGACATCACTGCATTTTATATCTCTGTTATCATGGAATATTTATTACTCATGAGTTCCAGGGCTTCTGATCTTCTCTTCTTCTCTCTTTTTAAAAAAAATCTTTACAAGAGTCCCAGAATTAACTACATAGTGAGCTAAAACTAAGTTGTCTAAACCAACACCAATTCAATAATGGTTACAATCACATTATATCCAGCAGATGATAAAAGCCTAGTTTTCTTAATTCCATCTGGTAGATCCCTTAGCAACTAAAAGAAAAGATTGGATAGATACTATTAAAAATAGTTTTTTTTTTTCCTGGTTGAGTTTATTTTACAGCCAGTTTTTTCATAAAGGTATTTAATAGCTGATTTAAACCTAGCATGCAAATACTTCAACCCAGTCTCAGAAAATTACTTAATAAATGCCAAGAATAGGCAAGGTCTTCTGGAATGGACAAAAATGAGTAAGCCAGAGTCTCAAGACACCCAAAAGCTAGTAGGGGCAGACAAAACATGTACACAACTTGTAAGAATCCAAAGCAGCAAGATGTGTGTGTAAATATGTCACAATATACACTATAAAGCTCCCCCAAAAAGGAGAAAGAGAAAGCTAGGCTCAAGATCAAAGAACTACACCAACATACAATCCAATAAACCATTAAAATTCATTAATGAATTAAGTAGGTCAAAAAAGTAAAACACAATGAATGCTAATAAAACCTGGTAAGGCACAGAAGTCCAGATTTTAATTCCGGTTCTGCTGAAAACTCGCTTCTAGCACTGTGATATTAAACCATTCTTCCAAATCTAGGTTTCTCTATCCACAAATGGGAAATGGCACCTCCTCTACTCGCTTAACGGGCTATTGAGGATGAAATCGGCTCATGGAATCTTCACTTCCCAGTAACTTTTAACTCCCAGCTGCCTTCCCATACCAGAATCTACTCATAGGTAGTTATTCAAATTATTCCTGAGTACTTCCAGTAAGAGGAACTTCACTATTTCTCAATATTGATTACTACATCTGGGACAGCACTGATTCTTAGAAATGTCCTTGCTTAGTTAAACTAAGATCAGTCTCTCAGAAATTTCTATCCTTTGGTCCTACCCAGAAAAACAACAGAAAACTGGAAAAGCCTGAGAAAGCAGCATGTAATGAAAACATAAAACAGGAAGGAAATGTGCCTGTGCGATAGCTCACCGGCACTTAGGAGGCTGAGGCTGGAGAAGCGCTTGAGCCCAGGAGTTTGAGATCAGACTGGGCAACATAGTGAGACCTCCTCTCTACAAAAAAATAAACAAAAATTGGCCAAGTGCGGTGGCTCACACCTGTAATCCCAGCATTTTGGGAGGCGGAGATGGGCGGATCACGAGGTCAAGAGATCCAGACCATCCTTGCCAGCATGGTGAAACCCACTCTCTACTAAAATTACAAAAATTAGCTGTGTGTGGTGGCAAGCGCCTGTAGTCCCAGCTACTCAGGAGTCTGAGGCAGGAGAATCACTTGAACCCGGGAGGCAAATGTTGCAGTGAGCCGAGATCGCGCCACTGCACGCCAGCCTGGTGACAGAGCGAGACTCTATCTCAAAAAAAAAAAAAAAAAAAAAAAAAAATTAGCCAGGCGTGTTAGCACACGCTGCAGTCTCAGCTACTCAGGAGGCTGAGATGTGAGAATCTGTTAGATGTTGCAGTGAGTCAAGATGGCGCCACTGTACTCCAGCCTGGGCGACAGAGGAGACCCTGTCTCAACAAAAACAAAAAAAACAAAGAACAAAAAAAAAAAAAAAAAAAAAAAGAGGGGAAAGGAAAAAGGAGAAGAAAAGAGAGGAAAAAGGAGTGGAAAGGAAAGGAAAATAAGAAGTCAGAGATAAATCACTCCTAACCAAGAAATTTCAGGGAAGGCTTCACAGAGAGTACGTATCTGCTGGTTCTCAAAGATGGGAAGAGTTCATCCTTGGCTTCAAGCTCTAGGCCTTTTTTTTCTTTCTTTGAAAAGGTCATGTGTTAGGGAGAGACTGGCAAGAGGGTTCTTGAAGCACATTCTTTTTGCAGATCAGCATATCTCTTTAGCATATTGAGCAAGAAAGCCGTGGGTAAAAAGTGTGGAGGTGAGCTGGAGCCAGATCAGGAGAAACATCACTGTAAGCATCTCTCCCCTAAAAAGGCTGGACTGAAATCAGTAGAGGCAACTCACCGAAGACTTCTGACAAGATGGCCGAATTCAATAAGAGTAGTTACGTGGAGATAGGCAGGATGTGGCCTGGGTGGGGGTGGGGGTTTGAGTGCCACACTGGCCGGGATTCAGGGAGCAGATACTGGAAATGATGAGAGAGCCCAGGACTGGGAGAAGGGAGAAATGTTAAAACGCTGCCAAGTGCCTAAGGACTGATTCCATTAACAGATTAAAAATTTATAGTATCTATTCAGTGAAGGACAAACAAAATGCAGGACTCTGGTTTACTTATAAGTGTAGTTTCGGCAACCCACAACGCTGCAGACTCCGTACTGCTGGAGACTCATTCCTCTGCGTTCCTTAAGGCTACTTCCTGCTAGCCAAAGCATGTTTTAAAAAAGTGAGTCATGGCTCCTAATCCATATTTGGCAAAAAGCACGAGTAGTGCCAAGTCGAATTTGGGTAAGCAGTTTGGGATAAGCTATTTCGACAATTAAATGGCCGATGTGATGATCCTCAGGGAATACAAAAAGCCTCCCAGCAGCTATCCGTTAAAAACTTTCTGCTAGGGATGTCTTTCCAGCTACTCTAAGCCACATCTGATCAATATCAGACGTCCATGCCTGAGCAGCATCTTGGTCCTCCGGAGATCAAAGTTTACAGAGGGCTCCTGCTGGACTCTCCCTCTCCCTTTTCCTGAAGGGGCCGGCAAGGCCAGGCCTCACCGGAAAAGACCGCAGCCGACCTCCCTCCAACCCGGGCGCAAGGGTCGGGCTCCCCTCCCCCAGCGGGGACCGGCGGAGGGCGGCGCTCTAGGAGGCCTGGAGCCTGGTACCCAGCGCAGCCCGCCCCGCAGCCTCGCGCACCCCATCCCCGGCCGCCCCGGCCCGGCCCGGCCCGGCCGGCTCACCTCAACCCGGGCCGGCTCGGGGCCCTGCACGGCCACTGGCTGCGGCTGCAGTTGCTGGGCAGGCGCCGGCAGTTCTTTGTTCCGGTGGCTAAGGTCTTCATCTGGGCCGGCCCGGACCCCAGCCGGGGCCCACAGCAGCGGAACCAGCAAGAGCAGAAGCAGCCTGGGCGCCGATGCGCGGCCGTTCCCCCGGGCCGTGGCCGCCATCCCCCTCCTAGCCGGGCCCGCCGCGCACGGGCGCCGCAGGAGGAAGTGCCGGCGAAGCGAAGCCTCGACCCCGAACAGCGTCCGCGGTGCGCCCTCACGCCTCGCCGCCGCCGCTTAGGGGGCAGTCAGCACCATCCGGGAGGTGCGAGCGGCGGGAGTGAGGTGAGGGGCAGGCCCGAGTCCGCAGCCCCAGCTCGGCGCTCGTCCTCTCCGGCGGCGGCCACACTGGAGTCAGCCAACCGCCTTGGCGCGGCCCAGCTCCGACTCCTCCTGGCCCCGACCCTGCCAGCGACGGCCTCCCATTGGCCCGGCGTCCGCCTCGGCGTCGTGACGTCCTCGGCCAGGTTGAGGTGCGGCGCGCGCCCTCTTCCCATTGGACCCGGCGCTCCCGGCAGGTACCCGGCGCCGCGTGCTCTTCCTCTGCTTGCATCTTCTCCGCGCGGCGCGGGCGGCCCTCTTTTTTCTCTGTGTTTGCCCCACAGTTCCAGGACTGCTGGGTCCCTCACTTCTGATTCTCCCTGAGCCTTCCGCACTAATGTACGCGCCCGCTCTTCCCTGCGCTTAGCCTCTCTTAGAGGTCAAATTAGTGCGAGCGCCTCTGGTTACGTGGCAGTGGCTCGCGGGAACCGCCACACCCAGCTCTGTTTCGCTCTCCCCCGCCGAGTCTTGGTGCCACCCTCCACGTGGCCACCTACCGCCAGAAACGTACCTAGGAGCTCAAAATGCTGTTGTTTTTTAAAGCTCTGAAATGGGATTTGGAAATAACATGATATTTTTCAAGTCTTAAGGTGCTGCCTGTAGTTACCCCATAGCAAAAATGGCTGGCGTTGCCCTCGCCCAGTATGGCTTTTACGTTTTGGGTGCACCTTGTTTTGTGCTATACCTTAGACTGACCCCTTAAAAATGCTGGGCTTTTGAAACGGACTGCTTAAGACTTTTGCAGGACAGAGCTTTGGGTGGGCAATACAAGAAGACAGGAAAGAATGGTTAGGCTTGAGAATATTTTTACGTCTTCCAATAGGAAAAAGTGAGCTACTTAATTACCATAAGTTTAACTGAGACCTAGTCCCTCATAAAAATCAATAGTGTCAACCATGTGCCAGGCACTAATCTAATGTTACACATATTTACAGTAAATCTGTGCTCAGTAAAGAGCTATGGAAGTTTATCTCTAACTGAAACAAAAAATTAATTCACCAAAACAATCTGTGGGAAAGTGGGCAAACCTACTTTGAGTTCACTGAAGATACCGTGCTTGTCATAGGATAGTAAAATTTCGGTCCATGTTGTTCTGTCCGTAATTCCCCTTACTCCATTCATTCCTTGTAAACTCCTACTCATACTTCCAGAACCTATTCAGCCCTCCTCTCTCAGAAGTTTAACCCCACACACCTCCCATTACGGAATTTGTGACTTGTTCTTCGTGTTATAGCTTACGCATACTTCTATTATTGTATAAGATGCCTCCACACAGTTTAGGGTGTGTTAAAAGAAAAACCTTAGACAAATAAAACTTAACAGTTTAATCAAGCGAAAAACCCAAAGAACGATTTGCAAATCAAAAAGACCCCAAACCAAAGTAAGTTCAGAGAGGCTCCAGTCTTGCTGAGTGGTCAAAGACTTATGGACAGAAAAAATAAAGTGACTTACAGAAAACATAAGTGAGGTACAGAAACAGCTGGATTGGTTATAGTGCGGGTTTGCCTTATTTGAACAAGGTTGGAACAGTTGGCCACTTGTGATTGGCCAAAACTCTGTGATTGGTACAAGAATAGGTTACAGTCTGTTTACACACCCAGTTAGGCTATAGTTCACTATGTGTGGGGAAACCTTTAGGCTGAACTTAAAATATGTAAGAAGGCAGCTTTACGCTAAATTTGACTGGTGCAACTATCATCCCTGGAGTGCAAATATTTGAGCTTTCATAAGCCAGTAATAACATAAAACCCAGAAGTCCAAACTCCTTCAATTACCTCCCTTAATGCATACAGGATTTGCTGTGCTTAAGAGGGGCCTGAAAGGGAGGCTTGAGGTCCCAAGGGAGGGACCTGAAAGGAGCAGCTCAGGCTAAAGACGGAGACAGAAGGGTGAATGTAGCAAACTTGGCTGTGTGTCCCTTATTGCTGAAAGCTGCTTGGTTTATTTTCTAGGATAGGCTGCCCACACTCCAAGGCTCTCTCACAGGAAGGACTCCTGGCCAAATTTGGTCACCTCAACATGTGAGGCAGTGAGGACTTCTGGGCTACAGCTGCAGGATGCTGAAGCACTAGCTGCTGAGTGTGCAGTGGCTCAGGGGCAAGGCAGCAATGCTGTTTGGCAGAAGATGTGATGTAAATGGAGATGAAGCTTTGGCCCCACTGGGCAACTGGCACAGTGGTGTCAGCAAAGCATCAGAATCTGGGCCAGAGTGGGACTTTTCCAGCCTGCCCAAGTGTCACCCTGATCCAAGGGCCCTCAGGCACTGCCAGGCGAGGCTCTAGATGTCTGATTCTCACTGGATCTGGTATTTCTGTTTCCACACACATCTACCTCCCGGGGTTTGTGCTCAGGCGTGCTAAGTCAAGGCTGGTTCCAGCTTTCACCACCTTGAGAGGTCAGAGCCATCATCCTTCTAGTCCTCATAGGTGACTAACTCCCTTTAAAAAAAATAGCAGGCTGGCCTTGGTCAGGCTGGCCGCAGTGGCTCACACCTGTAATCCTAGCACTTTTGGAGGCCGAGGTGGGCGGCTCACCTGAGGTTGGGAGTTCGAGACCAGCATGACCAACATGGAGGAAACCCTGTCTCTACTAAATATACAAAATTAGCCGGGCATCATTGCAGGCTCCTGTAATCTCAGCTACTCAGGCGGCTGAGGCAGGAGAATCGCTTGAACCTGGGAGGCAGAGGTTGCGGTGAGCCGAGATCATGCCATTGAACTCCAGCCTGGGCAACAAGAGCAAAAAAAGGCCAGGTATGGTGGTTTACGCCAGTAGTCCCAGCACTTTGGGAGGCCTAGGCAGGCAGATCATGAGGTCAGGAGTTCAAAACCAGCCTGGCCAACATAGTGAAACCCTGTTTCTACTAAAATTACAAAAAATCTACAGGCGTAGTGGCACACGCCTGTAATCCCAGCTACTCAGGAGGCTGAGGTGGGAGAATTGCTTGTACCCAGGAGGTGGAGGTTGCAGTGAGCCAAGACCATGCCATTGCACTCCAGCCTGGGTGACAAAGTGAAACTCCATCTCAAAAGAAAACAAAAAAAAACAAAACAACATAGGAGCTTTCCTGATACCTTTGTGGAAGAACAACTGAAGCTACCTATTTAACCCCCTACCCAGTAAGGATGTGGGAGGCTCAAAAATTGCAAGATGTTTTTTTTTTTTATCGTAGCCTACAGATATATAGTCTAACTAAAATGTAACTACTGTTAGGCATCCTATGCTAGGAAACCCTATTACATGTGCATTATACTGTATTTTATTTATTTATTTGAGACGGAGTCTTGCTTTGTTGCCCAGGCTGGAGTGCAGTGGCACGATCTCAGCTCTCTGCAACCTCTGCCTCCCGGGTCCAAGTGATTCTCCTGCCTCAGCCTCCTGAGTAGCTACTACAGGTATATACCACCATGTCCGGCTAATTGTTTATATTTTTAGTAAAGACTGGGTTTCACAATGGTAGCCAGGATGGTCTCGATCTCCTGACCTCATGATGTGCCCGCCTTGGCCTCCCAAAATGCTAGGACTACAGGTGTGAGCTGTAGCGCTTGGCCTGTATTTTTTAAATTATTATTTTATTATTTATTTATTTTGAGATGGAGTCTTGCTCTTTCACCCAGGCTAGAGCACAGTGGTGCGATCTCAGCTCACTGCAACCTCCACCTCCCAGGTTCAAGCGATTCTCCTGCCTCAGCCTCCCATCTAGCTGAGACTACAGGTGCACACCACCATGCCTGGCTAATTTTTTATTTTTAGTAGAGATGGGGTTTCACCATGTTGGCCAGGCTGGTCTCAAATTCCTGACTTTAATTGACCCACCCACCTTGACCAACCAAAGTGCTGAGATTACTGGTGTGAGCCACCTTGCTCAGCCTGCACTGTGTTTTAATGTCTTTTATTCCGACATCCTTACGGTGCCTTAAGCTTCTAGATGGTAAGGTTATGCCTTTTATCTTTATATTCCTCACACATAATAGATTATATAACAAGGTAATGGGAATAGTTATCACTAAAGTAGTAGTAAAACTTTATTGAATGCTATTCTGATCCAGCCAGAGCACTAAGTGTGTTACATGAATTATCTCTATCCTCCTTTTTGCAAATGAGAGATTTGAGACTTTCCCCAAATTATATAGCTAGTAAATAGCAGAATTATGCTTCATATCTGTTTGTTGAATTAACCTATGCCCCTCTTACTGAAAATCTACTTTATGAAAATGTAAACATATAAAACCAGCCAACTGGCCAGGTGCAGTGGCCCACTCCTATAATCCCAGTGAGGCAGGCAGATCACCTGAGATTGGGAGTTCGAGACTAGCCTGGCCAACATAGTGAAACCCTGTCTCTACTAAAAATACAAAAAGTTAGCCAGATGTGGTGGCACGTGCCTGTTGTCTCAGCTACTCAGGAGGCTGAGGCAGGAGAATCACTTGAAGCCGGGAGGCGGAAGTTGCAGTGAGCCGAGATTGCACCACTGCACTCCAGCCTTGACAACAGAGGGAGGCTCCGTCTCAAATAAATAAATATTAAAAAATAAAACCAGCCAATTAACTAATGGTGAACATTTTTCATTAACTGTTAGAGAATGCTGTTTCTCCACTCTGGGGTTCTATGAAAAGTACTATTTCCTGACCTCTCTCAGTGCCTTCTCCATTCCCCCTCTGAAGATGTAGAGTCCATCTGAGCAGGGTAACTGGGCACATTGGGCTCAGCTCCATTGCCTTCTTACTCTGGGAAGACGGACACCAAAGGGAAAAATATTATCTGCTGTTCTCTCTGGGGCCTGCCCCTAGCCCAGTGCTGCCTGCAGCTGGGTGGGAACGGTTCTAGATTCTGGGCTTCAGTATTACCCCAGCCCACCTGGCCACCAGACCTAAAACTATTCCTTCCAACCTGGCCTCCTGTCTGTCTTACCCTCTGTTTTCATCCTCAATGTTTCAGAAATAGGGAGAGGTGAGCTATTTCCTGAGCTCCGTTGGAGAACGCTCCTTCCCCAGAATCAGCAAAGGGCAGATTAAAGTTTTTTTGCCTTAAGCAGTGCACAGAGTAAAGGTTGGTCAGAGAAGCCAGGGCAGGGAGATATGAGGAAAGAGAAGGAGAAGCAGAAACCAGAAACTTCACACTAAGAGTCAGCTGAAGATCATTCAGTTTTAAAGCACTCTGGCTGGATGCAGTGGCTCACAACTATAATCCCAGCACTTTGGAATGCCGAGGCAGGCAGATCACCTGAGGTCAGGATTTTGAGACAAACCTAACCAATATGGTGAAACCCCATCTCTACTAAACATACAAAAATTATCTGGGTGTGATGGCGTGTGCCTGTAGTCCCAACTACTTGGGAGGCTGAGACGGGAGATGGCTTGAACCCGGGAGGCGGAGGTTGCAGTGAGCTGAGATCACACTACTGCACTCCAGCCTGGGGAACAGAGCAAGACTGTCTAAAAAATAAAAATAAAAAAGATTAGCAGCCGGGTGCAGTGGCTCACCCCTGTAATCCTAGCACTTTGGGAGGCCAAGACGGGCAGATGACGAGGTCAGGAGTTAGAGACCAGCCTGACCAACATGGTGAAACCCTGTCTCTACTAAAAATACAAAACATTAGCTGGGCATGGTGGCGTGCGCCTGTAGTCCCAGCTACTCAGGAGGCTGAGGCAGGAGAATCGCTTGAACCCGGGAGGCAAAGGTTGCAGTGAGCCGAGACCGCGCCATTGCACTCCAGGGCGAGAAGAGTGAGACTCTGTCTCAAAAAAAAAAAAAAAAAAAAAAAATTAAAGCACTCAGTAAATGTAAGTGAATGACAAATAGCAGTTTGCAACTTACTTGACCTTCTCAACTCTTGAAAGCACCTCTACTGTGTGAAACGAAGCACACTGCTGCCCATCAGCTTGCTAAACCCCTTTAAATGATGGGGATATGGACCCTTGTATGGGAATCCTGCTGGTGCAGGGGAAAGGGAGGGCAGCCCTTTCCCTCCATTCTTGGACTTTCCTAAGTTGCCACAAACAGGCTGAAAATTCCAAAAATGCTAAATACATGCTCCAGGTTCATATATCCAGCTGTTTCCTTGCATCTCCTTCTGTATGTTTCACAGGCATTTCCAACATAGCAAGGGCAAAACAAGTCTTTTGATCTCCCTCAAAAAATCTGTTCCTCCTTCAGGCTTCCCATCTTAGTAAATGGAACCAACATCCACCCTATTATATTACTCTCATTTCACCATACCCACATCCAATCCACCAGCAAATTTTGTCTCTACCTCTAAAATCTATCTGAATCTGTTCACCTCTATCTCCACTGTTACCACTTTGTCCAAACCAGGTGTCATTTCTCACCTGGACCATTATATGGCCTCCTAATTGGTCTCCCTGCCTCTGCCAATCTAGAATCTAACCAGCAGCCAGAATGAGCTTTCAAAATTAAAATAATTTCATTCCACTACTCACAAGTAATGACTTCTAGGCCAGGTGCAGTGACTCACGCCTGTAATTCCAACACCTTGGGAAGCTGAGGCGGGCAGATCACAAGGTCAGGAGTTTGAGACCAGCCTGACCAACATGCTGAAACCCTGTCTCTATTAAAAATACAAAAAAAAAAAAAAAAAGAGCCAGGCATGGTAGTACATGCCTGTATTCCCAGCTACTCGGGAGGCTGAGGCATGAGAATCTCGAACCTGGGAGGCGGAGGTTGCAGTGAGCCAAGACCATGCCACTGCACTCCTGCCTGGTCACAGAGCAAAACTCTGTCTCAAACAAAAAAAAAAACAACAAATGACATCTAAGTGGACACAATAAAGTCCAAAGTCCCTATATCTGAATGAAAGTTTAAGGTGAGCTAGGCCAGGTGCAGTGGCTCACACCTGTAATCCCAGTACTTTGGGAGACTGAGACAGGTGGATCACCTGAGGTCAGGCGTTCAAGACCAGCCTGGCCAACACAGTAAACCTCATCTCTACTAAAAATACAAACATTAGCTGGGTGTGGTGGCAGGCTCCTGTAATCCTAGCTACTCGGGGGGCTGAGGCAGGAGAATCGCTTGAACCCAGGAGGCAGAGGTTGCAGTGAGCTGAGATTGTGCCATTGCACTATGGCCTGGGCAAGAAGAGTGAAACTCTGTCTGGAAAAAAAAAAAAAGTGTAATGTGAGCTACCCCTGCCTCCCTTTGTGACCTCATCTCCTGGCTTTTTCCACCCAGGAGATGTGTGTCATGCCCAACCAAGTTTGTCCACCTCAGGCTCTTCACACTTTCAGTTTTCTCTTCTGAGAACACACTTTTTTTTAGGCCTTCTTCTGGTCATTTAGGTTAAAGTTCACCTCCTCAAGAGCAGCCTTCCCAGACCACCCATCTCAAATAGACTCTTCCTCTCATCCTTGTCACTCTGTCTCATTGTTGTTTCTTTTTGAGTTTTGGGGTTTTTGAAATTTCTTTTTCCATAGCACTTACCACTATCTGAAATTTTCTTTTTCTTTTTTTTTTTTTTTTTTGAGACAGAGTCTTGCTCTGTCGTCCAAACCTTAGTGCAGTGGTATGATCTCAGTTAAATGCAACCTCTGCCTCCTGGGTTCAAGCAATTCTCCTGCCTCAGCCTCCTGAGTAGCTGGGACTACAGGCATATGCCATCACGCTTGGCTAATTTTTGTATTTTAAGTAGAGACAGGGTTTTGCCATGTTGGCCAGGCTGGTCTCGAACTCCTGACCTCGTGATCCACCCACCTTGGCTTCCCAAAGTGCTGGGATTATAGGCATGAGCCAGCATGCCTGGCCTTTGTTTACTTTTTATATTTATTATCTGTATTGGCAACTAAAAGGTTAGTACCGTCAGGGCTGTAATCTTGTCTAAAGAGTGCCTGCCTGAGGTGGGCGGATTATGAGGTCAAGAGATCGAGACGATCCTGGCCAACATGGTGAAACTCTGTCTCTACTAAAAAAAAAATACAAAAATTAGCCAGGCGTGGTGGCGCCTGCCTGCAGTCCCAGCTACTCTGGAGGCTGAGGCAGGAGAATCACTTGAGCCCAGGAGGCGGAGGTTGCAATGAGCCGAGATGGCACCACTGCACTCGTCTGGTGACAGAGCAAGACTCCATCTAAAAAAAAAAAGAGTGTCTAGCTGTAGAAGACACTCATACATGAATGAATAATTAGTTTAATGAAATTCTGAGAACAAAAAGACAAAGGCAAATCTAGACACAGATTCTGGCTTAAAAACACAGATTTCTGATATGCCACAGCTTCATCTTTGAAAGGCAGCCTCATTCCATACCCACTCCTTCCTCCCAAAAGGTCTGAGCAGCTTTGAAGTGGTTTCTGTGCCCTCTTTGCCCTTGGTCTGCCTCTGAGAGACAGAATTCATCTGACTTTCTGCTCACTTCCTAGTGACTTTGAGTTCATATACAGCCAAAGAAAATAATGGGTCTTTAACTCACCAAGAATCCTTCAAGCCAGGGCACCCTGCCTCTGCTAATTATTGCCAAGTGTGGTTTAGGTCGGACAGCAACTGAGGCTCCACCCTCCATCCTTTCCATCCTCTCCCAGGTTAGGGGAAATCCTCTCTCCATTGTCAAGTCAAGGTGTGAAATTTGATGAAACTACTCAGGGCAGAGAGGTGGTTGGAAATTGGGTGGGGGTGATACTATTTCACCAAATCAAGGCTTGGGTATAACGGAGAAATAGGGTCAAAATTACGTCAGCCAGAGAAATATAAATCCATTAGACTACATGAAGATCTTTAAAATGAGAAAAAGTTGCAGCCATCGAGTAGAAGACCCTCTGATTCTCTCTTCCCAAGCCTTGGGACTAGAGCATCCCCACCATGTAAAGTCTGTGGATGCTGAGACCTGTGCTCCCCTTCTCCCTGAGGCTGGCCTACAGAATTTTGCCTGTAAGGGTATCTGAAAGACAAAGGATGGCCTCTGCTTCTAGCAGCATCAGAAATGTTACATTTTCACCAGTGCACCACAATGTAGCAGTCTCTCATTTTGAGGTATCACCTAGAGTTTCTTTTTTCTCATGACCAAGAAAATTAAGGAGCCTGGAGGCAAAGGGTGAGGTTGTAGCAAAAGTTTAATAAGTGAAAGAAGAAATTTCTCCATAGTAGAGAGGAGACCCGGAAGAGTGTTGCTGTTTTTACAGGTGACTGCAAAGGCTTTTATAAGAAACCAGTGAGGGCTGGGCATCCCATTTGCATAAGGCGTGAATTTTTGGTAGGTCCATGTCATCTTTCTAGTGTGCATGTGGGCCCTTAGCTTGAGTTTTAGTCCACATTGCTTTGTTCCCCTTACTACGCATGTGTCAGGGGATGGAATTTTCCATTGCAGGCTTATCTGGGCAAGTCACTTGTGCAGACTTTCTTATCTGTGCGGCCGTGGGAAAGTCTTAGGCAAGCCCCTCTGTGCAAATTCTCCTATCTGTGCCTGCAGCCTGATGTTTCAGGGTGTTCTTTTGTTTGAAAGAATTTAACCAAGGACCCATCCTAACTGACTGCCTGAACCGTTTCTTCCTTTCTCCTCTCTCAGTATCTTCCATTGTGGACTACACCAATGTTGTAATGTTCTTGCTAAAACTGATGCAGGGAGAAAGACAAAAATATAAGGTTGGCATCTACAATTTTTCCATGTTGCCCCACTCCAATTTAAATGAAAGAAACGAAATTGGTGAGGTCTCCAGCCTTGTCTGAAGCAGGCATCCATTTTCCTGCCCAGGTCAATTGCTGCAATGGAAGCATGACGTCAAGTTTGTCAGATGCACCAAATTTTCAAGAGAAAGGCCAGAGAGAGAGAGCTGAAAATTTGTGTGAAATATCCTAATTTTTAAAAGTTGGCAATTGTATCAAATTAGGATTATACTCCACTAAACATAACATAAAATCGAAAAGAACATGTAGCATAAATGAGATAGAAATGTTTCCTTCATTAGAGGCAGTTCAGTGGCTCCACGGAGATCAGAGATCCAGGTTCCTTCCAGCTTTCTGCTCTATCATTCCTAGAGTGTGATTTTTATCTTCATGGCCCAGTATGGCTGCAAGAGTATAGCATCCAAGTTCCCAGCAGAAGGATAGAGGACCGGCTGGAAAAACAAGGAGATGCAGGGTATGCATCAGGTATGCTTTGAGGGAGCCGCCACAAAACACATCTGCTTACATCTTATTGGCTAGAACTTAGCCGCATGGGAAATGTAGTCTCTATTTCAGAGGCACTTACTATAGGGAATAAAGGGAGAAAGGCTCTCAGGGTGAGCAATTAATAGTCTGTGTCATAGTAACTATATCAGTCAGGGTTCTCCAGGGAAACAGAACCAACAGGAGGCACATAGACACGGTCTTATCATATTGCCCAGGCTGGTATTGAACTCCTGGGCTCAAGTGATCTTCCTGCCTTCACCTCCCAAAGTGTTGGGATTAGGGGTGTGAGCCACTGTGCCCAGTCAGCACACAAATTATATCACCTGGAAATCCATAATTTCATTAAAAGCCAGAAGATAGAACTAAAGTTGTTTAGGGTAAATGTCTTATGTTTCTTAATTCAGCAACAATTAAGTTTTATGTAACAATCACATAAAAATAAAAACAATTATAATTCAGTGGATCTTTTTCCACTTTATGGGATGCAGATTTGGTTTATCTGGCTTCAGTACTTTTCTACTCTTTGCTGCTGTTTAATTTTCACAAGTTAGTCATCTTTATTGTGATTTTGTTTTTACTGCAAAGTTCACTGGAGTCATCATTTTTGAAGAAACAGAACACAGATGGGGTGGGCCCGTATCATTGTGGCCATTTCTCTGATCTTTAGAAAAATAGTTCTCCATATTTGAAACCCATCAATGCTCATAGAAGGACAATCTGATAGGCTTGCTATTTATAAGATACCTGAATTTGACTCCCATTTAAATGGATGTTTATCCATGTCAGACTTATGCTTTGGACAGCAAAACCCGTAATTTTTAAATTTTAATTATTATTTTTGCGACACGGTCCCCTTTTGTTGCCCAGGCTGGAATGCCGTGGCATGATTACGACTCAAACTAGCCTCCTGGCTAAAGCTATCCTCCCACCTCAGCCTCCCGAGTAGCTGGGACTATAGGTATGCACCAGCATACACAGCTAATTTTTTTCTATTTTTGTAGAGACAAGGGTCTCACTACATTGCCGAGGCTGGTCTTGAACTCCTGGACTCAAACAATCCTCTTACCTTGGCCTCCCAAAGTGCTGGAATTACAGGCATGAGCCACCCTGCCCAGCTGAAACCCCTAATTTTAATGAGAATGGCATCCATTGAAGGCATTGTTCCCAATTGCTTGATGAGATCAGCCCTGGATCAAATGCAAACAGATTTTTCCTTATGGCAAATTCTGCACTATAGCCCAGAGTATTATACTGCTTTACTCTTAACATAAATTAAATGCCTATTACCTGATAGATTTTTGTATGACACACATTAAGAACATGCATTTTCCTGCATTTCTTGCTGTTCTACTCTCCTTAAGCATTCATAGGCATGCATTTTCTACTATGATGGCTTATAACAAAAATCTGTAATACTCTTACTTGTGGTCATTGCTGGCTGTATATTTTGCTGAGCCCAGTGCAAAATGAAAATATGGGACCTCCTCTTTAAAAAACAGGAAAAAAGGTCGGGCGCAGTGGCTCATGCCTGTAATCCCAGCACCTTGGGAGGCCAAGATGGGTGGATCACCTGAGATCAGGAGTTCGAGACCAGCCTGGCCAACATGGTGACACCCCATCCTATAAAAAAAAGTTTTTAAAATAAAAAAAATAAATAAATAAATAACAGGAAAAAAGTGCAGTAATAGGGATAATAATAACGTAATAGGGATAATAGTGATACAGGAGTAACTACATGAAAGTAAACATTGCAAAACTAATACTTTTGATGTCATAATTTTATATAATATAATAAACAATAATCATTCATTAATGATGTCCTATTATATTTTTCTGGCTCACTTTTCTGCAAATTCATCAAAATGTATACTTTCATTTCACTTTCATTTTCAATAGATATGAAATTTATGTTATACAGTTTATTTATCAGTAGATAAGACTGAAAGTAGCACCACCCAGTCTTGGGAAATGTAAAATCACAAATAAATTTTGGTAATTTTTCATTTCGTAAAAGATCTTCCTGCTGATTCAGCTATTAAGAGTGTTTCATAAACTGTGACAACACTGAGATGCATTTCTAATTATTTTGAAATATAAATTTTAGTACTTCTAGAGTTGTTGGTTCTTGTGGAATAACGTTTCCAAATTTTTCTAAGACAACTCAGTTTTGTGTAAAAGTCTGAATTTAATATTAAGTATAAATTTATACAATGATATTTTAACGTTTCTGCAGACATAAGGAAATATTTCCTGAAACTTGTGGAGGTCTTACAAAAAACTGAAATTGGCTTCATAATTTGTATATAATTCATAAGGCCTGTTTATGTATTCTGTCACTGACTCTTCAATTATAAGAAAAAAATGCTTAATTATCTTTCTGCTAAACAATTGGATCATTTTTCCTAGGAAATTAGCATTCTTTTCTGTAGACTGTGACAAACTTAATTTCTGTTTCTAAGCCTGAGGTTATTTGCTTTGCGATATTGTAGTAGTTTTCACAACTAGACAGTCTTAAATCCTTTAATAATTCTCATGCCTGTAATACCAGCATTTTGGGAGGCTGAGGCAGGCAGATCACCTGAGGTTGGGAGTTCAAGACCAGCCTGACCAACATGAAGAAACCCTGTCTCTACTGAAAATACAAAATTACCCATGGTGGTGCATGCCTGTAATCCCAGCAACTCAGGAGGCTGAGGCAGGAGAATCGCTTGAACCTGGAAGGCGGAGGTTGCAGTGAGCTGAGATCGCGCCATTGCACTCCAGCCTAGGCAACAAGAGGGAAACTCCGTCTCAAAAAAAAAAAAAAGAATTCTAATAACCCCCTACTATGCTATGACAATGTTCATATATACATTTTTACTGTGTACATGTTATACTAATTTACTGACAAAATTAGTGGAATGAGCTCCAGTAGTTCCTGTCCCAGTACTCAGGGTGGAGAGTTACTATTTGTGCAGATGACGTAGGGCTAAGCTCTGGGAAGGGACAGGCAAGCTGGTCTCCCACTGCTGGTCCTGGCAATGTCCATATGCACAGCCCTTTCCTATCTTTGGAGCCACAGCCACTGCTGTCATGACTGTTGCTTCTGCTGCCACCACCATCACCACTGCAACTGGGCCCAGGGACTGGCCCAGCTGCATTCTGGACTGCCCTGAATCATGTGCATGCATGCTGAGGTGCCTGCACTACCGGCGTCCTCTGCACAAGTGCATGCATTCTCGGCTGGGGTGTTTCCACTGCTCATGTGCATGCTTCATTGTCTCACTGTCTTCACTTATCAAACACAAATTCAAAGATAAAATCACTAAGCATTCCAAGACAGCAACAGCAGAGGATTAAACCAAGCATGGGTCCCTTCTGAGAGTGCAAGTGCACAGGATATGGTCCTATATATAGTCTGTTTAGCATCAGGATTTGAGCTTTGTGTAGAAGAGAGGATAAGGTGGGGGGGAAATGATTGACACTAACAGATTTCCTCCGTGATCTTAACTTAAAGCAGTAGGTTGTTGATAAATCTACATCATCTTCATACTGAAATGTATGCTCTTTGAGAGCAAGAATCTTGTCTTATGTAGTCCTGTATTCCCCATGGGACCTACCTCTGTGCCTTGCATATAGCAGATGTTAAGTACTTTAGGTTGAACACATAAATTGCTATTCTTCTGTTTCAGAGGGGTAACAGAGTTGGAAACAGGTGCTCCTTTTTTTTTTTTTTTTTTTTTGAGGTAGAGTCTTGCTCTGTCACCCAGGCTGGAGTGCAATGGTGCGATCTTGGCTCACTGCAACCTCTGTCTCCCAGGTTAATGATTCTCCTGCCTCACCCTCCCTAGTAGCTGGGATTACAGGCACCTGCCACCACACCCGGCTAATTTTTGTATTTTTAGTAGAGATGGGGTTTCACCATGTTGGTCAGGCTGGTCTCAAACTCCTGACCTCATGATTGGCCTGCCTCGGCCTCCCAAAGTGCCGGGATTACAGGCGTGAGCCAGTGCACCTGGCCAGGTGTTCCTTTTATATAAGGCATTAAACTGATCAAAACTGATATAAAAACAATCTTATCTTCTTGTCTGATCCAGGAGGAGAAATATCATTAGTAAGCATTGTATTTTCTGTATTCATTCCACACATGTGCCCTGTGTAAACTTCCTGAGTTTGGTAAAGGAGAATCCTTCTGGTTTTGCTTGCACTTACTAATAATTGCATGATGGATTTCATTTTCCCCCCTTTGTTTCCATGTCTTGAAAGCAAAATCATAGAAGGAAACTCTATAGACAATTTCAGATGGAAAAGAAGAAAGGACTGGAAGTACAATTTGGCCATGACAATTAGATGGAAGAGGGTGATGAAATAGTAATTAACCTAATAAGCTAAAGTCCATCCTTTTCCATCTATTACTATGGGCCACATTTTGCACTGGACATTATTTACTTTCATTGCTTATAAGGACAGAATCAAAGGAGGGTTAACATTACAGAGGAATGAGTTATTTCCCATTTACTGGATTATATGGTTTTTGTAGCATGAATTTTTTTTCACCTCAAAGATTTTACACAATCTACATGTCAAAAATTCATGATTGGCTGAGCACAGTGGCTCACGCCTATAATCCCAGCACTTTAGGAGGCCAAGGGGGGTGGATCACTTGAGGTCAGGAGTTCAAGACTAGCCTGGCCAACATGGTGAAACCCTCTCTCTACTCAAAGTACAAAAATTAGCTGGGCGTGGTGGCATGTGCTTGTAATCTCAGTTACTTAGGAGGCTGAGGCAAGAGAATCACTTGAACCTGGGAGGCAGAGGTTGCAAGTGAGCCAGGATCGTGCCACCGCACTCCAGTCTGGGCAACAGAGTGAAACTCTGTCTCGAAAAAGAAAAATTCCTGATCACTAGTCATGCTGTAAGTTAATAGCAGATCACAGGATTATAGGTCTAGATGTGAGGAAGCAAGACATCTCAAAGTGCTGAGATTTTTTAAGTTTATGGGAAGAGCAGATATTAAAGATCTAAGTTTCTAAACTAAAGACTAATCACTGTTGGCCGGGTGTGGTGGCTCACGCCTGTAATCCAAGCACTTTGGAGGCCAAGGCGGGCAGATCACCTGAAGCGGGAGTTCAAGACCAGCCTGACCAACATGGTGAAACTCCGTCTTTAATAAATAAATAAATAAATAAATAAATAAATAAATAAATAATAAAGACTAATCACTGTACTCTTCATCACACACGTCTTAATAATCTTAATATTTTGAAGGGTAGGCCAGGTGCAGTGGCTCATGCCTGGAATCCCAGCACTTTGGGAGGCCTCGAAGGGCAGATCATGAGGTCAGTAGTTCGAGACCAGCCTGGCCAATAAGGTGAAACCCCATTTCTACTAAAAATTAGCCAAGTATGGTGGTGCATGCCTGTAGTCCCAGCTACTGGGAAGGCTGAGACAGGAGAATCGCTTGAACCAGGGAGGCATAGGTTGCAGTGAGCCGAGATTGTGCCACTGTACTCCAACCTGGGCAACACAGCAAGACTCTGTCTCAAAAAAACAAAACAAAACAATATTTTGAAGGGCAAATATATTTATTCCAATTCCCACAAATGCTGCATTTTTCCAATAAAACCTGGTAAAGGCTGGGCATGGTGGCCTGTGCCTGTAGTCCCAGCTACTCAGGAGGCTGAAGTGGGAGGATAGCTTGAGCCCAGGAGGTTGAGGATGGTGTGAGCCGTAATCATGCCACGGCACTTCTCCTGGGTGACAGAGTGAGACCCTGTCTCAAAGAAAAAAAAACAACAAAAATCAAAAAACTTGACAAAAAGATGCAGATGAGATTGTAACAGTTTATGGATTCCTAAACATTTCTTTTGCCTGATTTCATTTTATTTCCTCCTTATCAGAATTGTTACGAGGTTCTTGGTAATATAAATGCACATTGGACGCATCTCATACATGTCAATATAAACTGCATTCAGTCTTTGAAAGAAAGATATTATTGCAGTTCTGCAACAGCATAAAGTAAGGCAGGAGACTAGTAACTTATGCAGATAACAGTAACAGAGTCATACATTTAATAAATGTTGAGTGTCTACTATATATCAGGCACTTTACTAGTGCTGGGGATATATCTGTGAACAAAACAATAAAAAAGCAAAACCAAAAAAACTTGCCCTCATGTAGCTTACATTACATTGAGGAAACGCAGGCAAAAAATAATGTACATAAGTGGAAAAGTACATTGTAGAGTTTTTTTTTCTTTTTCTTTTAGGAGATAGAGCATCAATTTGCTATTTCTACAGAACAAACCACCTCAAAACCAGGTGGCTCAAAACAGAAGTATTTATTATTGCTCACTAGAGCAAAGGGAAAGGAAAATGGAAACGTGTGTGCGATACAGACAGAGAGAGAAGAGAAAGAGGGAGAGAGAGGGGGAGGTACGAGGGGGTTGGGGTGCAATTTTAAATAAGGGGATCACCTTATTGAGAAGAGAGATGTGGTATGCAGCCTGTAAGATGGTCCCCAGTAGTCTGAATCTCCTGGGCTTCCCTGAGTATCCTCTTCGAGTATGGGCTGGACCTACTAACTCCTTCCTAACAAAGAGAATACGGCAAAAGTGACAGGACGGAATTGTAAGATGCTCTATGGAGAGGCCCCTCCGTGGAGGCAAGGAACTAAGGGAGGCCCCAGCAAGCAGCCAATGAGGGGCCTTTTTTTATTTTTGAGACAAGGTCTCCCTCTGCTACCCAGGCTGGAGTGCAGTGGCACAATCTCGGTTCACTGCAACCTCTATCTCCTGGGCTCAAGAGATCCTCCCACCTCAGCCTCCCAAGTAGGTGGGACCACAGGTGCAAGCCACCACACCTGGCTAATTTTTGTATTTTTTGTAGAGATGGGGTTTTGCCATGTTGGCCAGGCTGGTCTTGAACTCCTGAGCTCAAGCAATCCACCTGCCTTGGCCTCCAAAAGTGCTGAAATTACAGGCATGAGCCACTGTGCCTGGCCTGGAACCAGGGCCTTTAGTTCAAGGGTCCATGGGGAACTGAATCCCCCTAAGAACCATGTGAGTGGGCTTGGAGGTGGGTCCTCCTTCAGTAGAGCTTACAGATGAGACAATAGCGCTGGGAACATCTTGACTGCAGAGAATCCTTGAGGCAACTAAGCTGTACCTGGAATCTTGATCCCAGAAACAATGAGTTAATAGATGTTTGTTTTTAGCTCCTAAGATTTGGAGTACTTGCTACACAGCAGTAGATAACTAATACAGTGATGTTTGAACAAAAACTTGAAGAAGCTAAGTGAGAAAGCCATATAGCTATCTGGGAGAAGTGCATTCCAGGCAGAGGAAACAGCCAGCGCAGAGACCCTGAAGCAGGGCATGACTGATGTTATAAGGAGCACCATCTACCGTCCAGTGAGGAGAAGAACAGACAGGGTAACGTGTGACTGGGGGCCACAGCGCATTGGGCCTAGTGGATTATTAGAAGAACTTTAGTCTTACTCTGAAAGAAATTCGCAGCTATGTTGCAGGGTTTGGAGACAGTAGTGGCATGATCTCATTTATGTTTGTGAAAAATCACTCTAGCTTGTGTTGAGAATTGTCTGTAAGGTATAAGGGGGAAAGCAGGGAGTTCAATTAGGAGTCGGTTGCAATAATCTAGGCAAGAAATGAACGAAAAATCATGATGACAGTAGACAGATGATAACAGAGGTAGATTCTGGACATACTCTAAATGTAGAACCACTGATTTCTGGATTGTGAAAGAGAAGAGTCAAGGAAGACTCTATGGTTTTTGGTTTGAGTAAGTGAAAAAACGGGAAGAATGCAGGTGGATCAGGTGTGGGGAAGAGTAAAATCAGAAATTCACCTTTAATCATGTCAAACTTAAGAACAGCTAATGCTGTTCAAGTCAAGTAGAGCTGTTAAGCAGGCAACTGGATATATAAGTCTAGAGGTCAGGGTGATATCTGGGCTGAATATATAAATTTACGAGTTGCCAGCATATAAATAGTATTTAAAGTTATGAGACTGGAAGAGATCACCAAGTATAGATAAAGGGACCCAGGACTGAGAATGTGAACTGGGGCAATTCAACATTCAGACATCGGGAAACGGAGAAGAGATCAGCAGAGGAACCTGGGAAGGAACAGCCAGGGAGGCAGGAGGAAGACCCACAGTGCAGTGTCTTAGAACCAATTAAAGAACGCATCTCAAATGAGGTAACCAACTGCTACTATGCTGGAATGAATGCTGAGAAACAACTGTGGGGGTTAGCAGCGTGGTCGCTGGAGGCCTTTTCAAGAGCAGTTAAGTAAAGTTCTGAGAGCTAAAATAAAAATAAAAATAAAAAAGTAACTATAGTGGGTTTAACAGTGGGAGGGAAAGGACTGATGTTAGTAAAAATAGACTAATCTTTCTAGGAGCTTGGCTGCCAAGGAACCAGTGAAATCAGGTGGTATCTGATGAGGGAAATGGAGTTACGTTTGGGAGGCCAAGGCAGGTGGATCACTTGAGGTCAGGAGTTCAAGACCAGCCTGGCCAACATGGTGAAATCCTGTTTCTACTAAAAATACAAAAACTAGCCGGGCTTGGTGGCACGTGCCTGTGATCTCAGTTACTCAGCTGAGGCAGGAGAATTGCTTGAACCTGGGGGCAGAGGTTGCAGTGAACTGAAGTCATACTACGGCACTCCAGCCTGGGCGACAGAGTGAGACTGTCTAAAATAAATAAATAAATAAAATAAAAAGATATTTGGGCCAAGGCATGGTGGCTCACACCTGTAATCCCAGTTCTTTGGGAGGTCGAGTTGGGCAGACCACCTGAGGTCGGGAGTTTGAGACCAGTCGACCAACACAGAGAAACCCCGTCTCTACTAAAAATACAAAATTAGCCGGATGTGGTGGTGCATGCCTGTAATCCCAGCTACTCAGGAGGCTGAGGTAGGAGAATTGCTTGAACCTGGGAGGTGGAGGTTGCAGTGAGCCAAAATCGTGCCATTGCATTCCAACCTGGGCAACGAGAACAAAACTCTGCCTCAGGCAAAAAAAAAAAAAAAAAAAAATTGGGCCAGGCGCAGTGGCTCATGCCTGTAATCCCAGCACTGTGGGAGGCCAAGGTAGCCCGATTGCTTGAGCCTAAAAATTCAAGACCAGCCCAGGCAACATGGTGAAACCTGTCTCTACAAAAAATACAAAAAATCAGCTGGGCATGATGGTGCACCTGTAATCCCAGCTACTCGGGAGGGTGAAGCAGGAGGATCACCTGAACCCAGACAAGTCAAAGCTGCTGTTAGGCGTGATCAGGCCACTGCACTCCAGCCTGGGCGACAGAAGGGGACCTTGTCTCAGAAAAAGAGAGGTTTATTTTCTGATGGGAAAGTAGGAATGTTGAGAAGAGGGCAAAAAATTTATATAATAGAGGGAAGCCTGGCCAACAAGGTGAAAACCCGTCTCTGGCCAACAAGGTGAAAAGGAATCCAATCCAGTGCTCAAGAGGGCCAAGTTTTGTGTAGAAATTCAAAATGAGTTTACGGTTTCAGGAAAAAAGATGTAAATGGCAGAAATGAACAGTAAATATTACTGGTGTCTCATCTAGTAGTCTCTTCAAGTTATCTTCATCTTTCATTGTCTTTGAGGTATTTCCCAACTCTGTAAATTGCAGACAACTGATAGAAATGCAAATAATTCTTTTCTATAGACATACAAGCGAATTCTGCCCAGTGGAGGCACAGTTGATTCCCGTCCCCCATTATGGAGGCCAGTTGTGCATCTATTAAGTAAATTCATTTTGACATGCCTCATATGTATATATATGTATCTGTTTTTAAGATTATCTTTTGAACTTCGTTCAACATCTTACTGGATCCTTTATTAGTGAGTTAAGTAAAATCTTTGGCACTTGTTCATTTTATATTTATATGAGAATCATGATTTTACATTTTTTTTTTTAAAAAAGAGGCCAGGTGCAGTGCCTGTAATCCCAGCACTTTGGGAAACTGAAACGGGAGGATCACTTGAGGCCAGGAGTGCAGGACCAGTCTGGACAACATAAGACCTTGACTCTACAAAAAAAAAAAAAAAAAAAGAAGAATCCTTCAACAATAGTAACCAGAAGGAAGGTAATGCACACAGACACAGATGCGTAGGTGGCTGAAAGTGGTGGTTCCAACCAGCGCAAGTTCTTTCCAATAGCTTCCATTTTCTGAGAAAAGAAAAGATGTAAAATAGTTAGGAGAGTGGCAAATGGACTGGAGAATTTTAATATGACTGCAGCATTAAAAGCCACCTGAGGCCAGACGCAGTGGTTTACGCCTGTAATTCCAGCACTATGGTCGGCCAAGGCGGGCAGATCCCCTGAGGTGAGGAGTTTAAGACCAGCCTGACCAACAAGATGAAAACCCGACTCTACTAAAAATACCAAAAAGCCAGGCGTAGTTGTAAGGTTGGCAGAGAGAAAGGAGAATAGACCCAAAGGCAGGCAAGCAAGTTTTATTAACCTGCCGGGCTGCTTCGGCAGCTTCCTGACAATCAGAGCAGGCAGCCCCGAGCTTACAAAACAAGGGGTACATATGGGGTGAGAGGAGCATAAGGGAGTTTCAGGACTGAGGTAATTTATGATAACAAGCACAGAGAGAGTTTGTCAACTTGTAACAGACCTACAATACATCATCCTGTGACTTTTGTGGCGGCAGTTTTAAAAGAGAGAAACCAGGACTTTTTATAGATATGTGTCAAACAGGAATTTACAACTATGGGTAACACAGATTTGTTTTCTCTGTCCTCCCTCGAGCTGCCGGGATGGCTGTAATCAGGCTATGCTTAATTGCAGCACGTCTGGCAGCCTTGATGTGGCACCTCGGTAGGGGTTCAGGAATGCAGCTGCAGAGCAATCAGAATTGGGGAAGGGGTCAGCTTGCGTGGAGGGGGTTTTCTAAGGCAGCTTGTCTCAAACAGTAGTGACACTGGCCTGTAAACCCAGCTACTTAGGAGGCTGAGGCAGGAGAATTGCTTGAACCCAGAAGCCAGGAGGCAGAGGTTGCAGTGAGCCGGGATTGCACCACTGCACTCTCCAGCCTGGGCAAAAAAAAAAAAAAAAAAGAAAGGAAAGGAAGGAAAGGAAGGGACGGAGGGAGGGAGGGAAAGGAAAGAAAGGAAGGAAGAAAGGAAGGAAGGAAAGGAGGGAGAGAGGGAGGGAGGGAGGGAAAGAAAGGAAAGAAAGGAAGAAAGAAAGAAGCTACTTGAAGTTAGTGGTCATGAAATTAAAGTGAGCTGTTAATGGATTGAATTTCTCCAGGCACAGTTCAACTGTATAGGTGCACATACAAAGGAGGGTGGGTTGAATGTAACCAGGATTGTGGCTTTGCCAAGTGAGTAGGCGAAAGCAATGTAAGGAGGCAATAGAGTTGGGGATATATATAAAGGACTGATTATAATGATTTACTAGGAATTTAATCCAGGCAAGGAGGTAAGAGAAGACTCATGAGAAATGAATGACAGTGGAAATGTGATGAGATCAATAGACTGGCGATCAGAGTAGAGTTGAGAGATTGCTGGAGTTGCAGTACTAGAACGATGAGCTGGAAAGGCAGGTGTTAGTCAGAAAGGAAGAAAACAACACTATTTCTGTTTGGGATCAGCATTCTAGCATCTGAACAGACATTCTGTTGTTTGAGGGTCACTTACCTGCTAACCACCACACTCCTCTTTTGTGTTTGAGGGTTACTTACCTGCTAACCACCACACTCCCCTTTTTGTGTAGGAGGACAGGTGTTTTGCATGGAGTGTTTATTTCTCCCTTCTAGTCTCTCTCAATGTGATGATTCCATGCAGTCAAGTGTTTTTGTTTTTTTTTTTTTTTCCAAGAGTAAACAAAATCTGCAGACAGGCAGGCAGCATGATGACCAGAGTCTCCGTGGAAGGTTGTGCAGTTTGTACACTGCACAAAGGACACCAGGCTGAGGGAGCAAGTGGGTCTGCGATCCATCTGAGCTCTGCTCACTGAGCTGTGGCCCCATTACCAGCTGACTTTTTTGGCCCACAAAAGTTCATGCCCTGCCACCATGGGCCTGTTCCTCAGGTCATGCCTTTCCTACTTCCCAGAAAGGTGCTGTGTAGGCCAGGGAGCTCTGATAAAGACTGCATATGCGCCATGAGGTTTTAGCCAGAGGGCTGGACTTGAGGGAGATGTGCCCTTTTGTTGAGAAATTCCTTGTGGACTTGTATCCTCAAATTGCTCCAAGTGTTCAGTCTTTTTGAAGGAAGAGACCTGATATTCTATTTCTCAATTATACGCATAGGGTAGCTCTTGATACCTACCAAATTAGGTTTTGCTTTTCCCAAAACCTGTACTTGGCTTTCTAGGAGATCACTGCTATTTGAGAAAAACGATGAGGGGTCATTGGCCTCTCTACTGTTTCTTGTCTATTTATCAGGAAAACCTTAGGTTTCACTAACATATTTATGAACAACCAGTTGAATGTTTTTTTTTCCCCTGATAAGTAAAGTGAAAGAGTGAGCAGAAATTGCTTAGATAGGTTACAGGGGTAAAGAAATTCGACTTGCTCATTTACTGTTTGAGGTCTTCTTTAATATATCAGCTCATTTTGAGAGATCTCATTTATCAATGGTTTTTGAGTTGTCGGGCACCTTCTGCAAATGTTGCAGTTTCCTTAAACCAAATATCTAGTAAACTACATACAAAAATATCTGCAAAGGATTTTTTTTTTTTTGGTAGGAAATCTGGCAATAACCACTCATTGAAGTAAAAATCTAATACAGAGCACAGCTTCGTAGAGACAAAGTAATCCATGCTTACAGTAAGCAAATGTTAGTGTGTAGGATGAACTTCAACAAAAACAAAGGCTATTTTTTATAGTCAAAAACAAAGGCACGCTTTTATAGTCAGTAGTTAATCCAGGGAAGGCAGCTAATGAGGTAGTTCAGTGTCATTTGCCCTGACTTACTGGTAGTAGAAAATGAAAGATTATTCAACTAAGCCAACAAGAAAACCATGTATCCCCACCTCTAAGCTATTTCTGGGACCTTGTGAAGAATTTGTAAACTCCCTGATGCTCTCCCTTTAGGCACATGGAATATTTTCACCAACGCAAACAGCAGTGCTGATTCTGATGCTGCAAGCACAGCACAATTCTCAATTATTTCCCACCGGTGATGCTTTCACCAAAGGCCATGCGACTCTGTTCTGAACCCCTTTCAGGACATCACTATTTCCTCTTTTATCTTTGCCTAGAAATGTAATGTTTGGGCAAAGAAGGAAAAGGGGAAGTAAGAAGCAGGGATGAGTGGGAGACAGACAGCAGGAAAGAGGGGTGGGAAACTGGACACTGCAGCCTTCTCACAACCCCTGACGGGGTGCGTCGTGGGGGATGCTCATTATTTTACTTAAGAGTACAGTGAGATTCCAGAACATCAGCCACATCTCTAGTCTAACCTGGGCATAAAATTGCATGCTAAAATAAAATACATTTTTCCCCAAATAATTTATGAAAAATTAACATGACATTCGTGTGGAAATTAAGACCAAACTGCAATATGTTTTCCATTTCCAATGTACAAAGAGTTTTGTTCCTGAGAATGGCAAATTCTAAATGATAAGTAAAATAAATATGGAATTTATTTAAATAGACTGAGCCACAGATTAATCTTAATTAAGTGGTGTTTGGTTGATGGGAGAGAAAATGCTCCATCAGAATTGTTGTAAGAACGTTCAAATGTGCTTGACTTGCATATATTTAAAGATATAATAAAGGCCAGGCATGGTGGCTGATGCCTGGAATCCTAGTACTTTGGGAGGCTGAGGTGAGTGAATCGCCTGAGGTTAGGAGTTAGAGACCACCCTGGCCAGCATGGTGAAACCCCATCTCTACTAAAAATACAAAATTAGCTGGGCGTGGTGGCTCACGCCTGTAGTCCCAGCTACTCAGGAGGCTGAGGCAGGAGAACTGCTTGAGCCCAGGAGGCAGAGGTTGCAGTGAGCCAAGATTGCACCACTGAAATCCAGCCTGGGAGACAGAGTGAGACTCCATCTCAAAAAAAAAAAAAGATATATTAAAAAGAGGCTGGGCATGGTGGCTCATGCCTGCAATTCTAGTACTTTAGGAGGCCGAGGCGGGCGGATCATCTGAGGTCAGGAGTTCATGACCAGCCTGGCCAACATGGTGAAACCCTGTCTCTACTAAAAATATAAAAATTACCCAGGCATGGTGGCACATGCCTGTAATCCCAACTACTTGGGAGGCTGAAACAGGAGAATAGCTGGAACCCAGGAGGCGAAGATTGCAGTGAGCCAGGATCTAGCGATTGCACTCCAGCCTGGGCGACAGAGTAAGACTCCATCTCTCAAAAAAAAAAAATAAATAAAATAAATAAAAGAATCTTAGTTTAACAGTTTATTTATAGCTCCAGGGATGGTGGTGGGAATGATTGACTATGCATTTGATATATGTCTTATTAGTCATAAAGTTCTTTACCTCATAGCAAAGTACATATAAATGCAAAGCTTATCTGCATAAAAGGAATAAACTTAACACCTCAGTCAATAAGCCAGAGTATCTTATGCTGCACAAATGTGCAGTTTTTACTGTGATGCTGGTTTTCTTTTATACCATGCATTTATCACAGGTATTTTCTTTAACATAAGCTTTTTGTTTTTTTGAGATGGAGTTTTGCTCTTATTGCCCAGGCTGGAGTGCAATGGCTCGATCTTGGCTCACTGCAACCTCCCCTCTGACCCCCGGGTTCAGGTGATTCTCCTGCCTCAGCCTCCCGAGTAGCTAGGATTACAGGTATCCACCATCACACCTGGTTAACATAAGCTATTTTAACTGTAAACTTTATTCCTGAATATCTTCAGATATTCTGTTAGTTCAAATAAACATTCTGATACCTTCTGTTAGTTCAAATAAACTCACACAGACATTAATCCAATTTAAATAACTACATGTGAATGAGGCTACAGTATTATTCAATCCAGAGTGTCACTTCCTTTCACGAAGGCTTGCTATGCATAAATATAAAAGTATTTTATCTTCTGATGCTTTCACTTTGGAAGTACTCCCTTCAAAGGATGTAAACAAATATTAAATAAACGAGCTTTCAAAATGTTCCATTAGGCTATGATTTGAGGGGGAGATGAGTAGAAATGGCTACTGATAGTTATTTAACTGGAGATCTTAGTGATAATATATGAAAGTATAAACTAACTCCAACAAACTCATTTTTCCCTGAAACTTTTGGTGTAAAATTATATATTATTTTGAGACAGATACTCTATTGCCCAGGCCAGGCTGGAGTACAGTGGCATGATCTCGGCTCACTGTACCCTTGATCTCCTGGGCTCAAGCGATCCTCCCACCTCAGCCCACTCCCAAGTAGCTGGGACTACAGGCGCGTGCCACCACTCTTGGAGTTTCACCATGTTGCCAAGGCTGGTCTCAAACCCCTGGGGCCCAAGCAATCTGCCCACCTTGGCCTCCTGAAGTGCTGGGATTATAAGTGTGAACCACTGCATCTAGACCATTATTATTTTGAAAGGTTATACTGCTTTTACTGAAATGTAACAAACATTTATTGAGCACCTGCTATATTATTATACAGTCCATTCCTACCAGGTTATCGCAGACATTGATGATCTTATCTCTTCCTTTGTGTATGTATGTGTGTGTGAAACTGTTTGTATATTTTTGGTTAGTTTGCTTGTGAAGCAGCTAGGAGAAGTCTCATCTACTTTTTATCAGTTGGTTGTTTTATAAAGCATCTCAGAAAGTGGACACAGAAATCGCAGATCTGCCGTTACTATTTCTTCTTTGAAATTACTTTGGAGATTCATTTTCTTGAGTGGCATTGCCATGCTCATTCAATGAAAACTTGTAGGCCATCCTTAGGCATCCAAACCATCACCTAGTTTGCATTCTTCATGACTGAGGTTCACTTAAAACAAAAATGGTAGGAAGGCTTTCCTATGCTTTGGGTAGGAGACAAATTTGCTTTTGTAGAATTGGTGGCTGAGAAAGGCAGACAGGGCCTGACTGAAGAAGACATATGTCACCACTAGCCACCAAGTTAAGTTGTGGAACCCAAAGGTGACAGCCATGGAAATGTAGATCATCAGCTCTGCTAAGTAGTTAGGGGAAGAAACATACTCAAACCAGTCTCCAAACGGGATCCTGTGGTTACAGTGAATGACCACTCCTGAAAGGGTAAAAGAAGATCTCATAAACATTTAAAGGTTTGAAAAGAAAGTTTCACCACTTCACTCCCAAATCATTTACAGAAACTTTTTTTTTTTGAGACCAAGTCTTGCTCTGTTGCCCAGGCTGGAGTACAGTGGTGCAATCATGGCTCACTGTAGTTTCAACCTTCCAGGCCCAGGCAATCCTCCCATCTCAAACTCCCCAACAGCTAGAACCACAGGTGCACACCACCATGCCTGGCTAATTTTTTGAAGTGTTTGTAGAGACAGGGTCTGCTTATGTTGCCCATGTTCGTCTCAAACTCCTGGGGTCAAGTGATCCTCCCACCTTGGCCTCCCAAAGTGCTGGGATTACCAGTGTGAGCCACCTCGCCCAGCCTAGAAACTCTTATTTAGAAAAGAGTATAACACATGTATGTTTGTCAACACCATCCTGTCACATTTCTTTTTTTTTTTTTTTGATAAGAAATATCGCTACTGTTGCCCAGCCTGGAGTGCAATGAAAAGATCTTGGCACACTGCAACCTCTGCCTCCCAGGTTCAAGCTATTCTCCTTCCTCAGCCTTCCAAGTAGTTGGGGTTCCAGGTATGCACCACCATGCCTGGCTAATTTTTGTATTTTTAGTAGAGAGGAGGTTTCATCATGTTGGTCAGGCTGGTCTGGAACACCTGACTTCAGGTGATCCGCCCACCTCAGCCTCCCAAAGTGCTGGGATTACAGGCGTGAGCTACTGTGCTCGGCCTGTCCTGTCACACTTCTACTGTCAGTCTATTACATATTGAAAAGTCATATAGTTGGGTTAAATTGTCAACTGTCAATAAGCACTAGAGGAAAGCGAGTTACTCCAGCAAACCTCCAAGCTAGTAATTAAGAGCTCAGACTCCAGAGTCAGACTGCACAAGTTCAAATCTTGGCTCTCCTACTTACTAGCTGTGTAACTTTAGATAAGTTGCTTAACCTCTTTGTTCCTTAGTTTTCTCATCTGTAAAATGAAGACTGGACTGTACTCATCTCATGTGGGCATGTGAAGTTATATGTAAAGCACTCAGAACAGGGCCTGGCACAAAATAAATATTTGATAAATATTAAATAAAACTATTTAATTTTTTGGCTGGGCACGGTGGCTCATGCTTGTAATCTAGCACTTTGGAAGGCTGAGGTGGGTGGATCACCTGAAGTTGGGAGTTCGAGACCAGCCTGGCCAACATGGTGAAACCCTGTCTCTACTAAAAATATAAAAATTAGCCAGGTGTGGTGGTGCATACCTGTCATCTCAGCTACTCGGGAGGCTGAGGTACAAGAATCACTTGAACCCAGGAGGCGGAGGTTGCAGTGAGCCGCGATGGTGCCACTGCACTCCAGCCTGGGTGACAGAGCGAGACTCTGTCTCAATATAAATAAATAAATAAATAAAACAAAACTATTCAATTTTTGAGTTTTTTTTTGAGACAGACTCTAGCTCTGTCACCCAAGCTGGAGTGCAGTGGTGTGATCCTGGCTCTTTGCAACCTCTGCCTCCCGGGTTCAAGTGATTCTCGTGCCTCAGCCTACCGAGTAGCTGGGATTACAGGTGTGCGCCACCACACCTGGATAATTTTTGTATTTTTAGTAGAGACAGGGTTTCACCATGTTGGCCAGGCTGGTCTTGAACTCCTGACCTCAACTGCTCCGCCCACCTTGGCCTCCCACAGTGCTGGGATTACAGGCGTGAGTCACTGTGCCTGGCCTATTCACTTTTTAATATTTCAAAAAACATAATGGAAACTATACCTGTGATAAGTCAACACAAGCTAACTTACAGGTCAAGTTTTTATGCTGTGGCTGGCACTGACTCCGTGGTGACACTAGCTCTCACATGCTGATCAGACACAAAATGTAGAACCACAGGATGTCAGGGCGACATGGGTCCAGAGAGATCTTTCAGTGTAAGGCTCTCATTTTCACAGATGGGAAGATTGAGACCCAGGGAAGTGTCTTGCCAAAAGTAAATATTTGATATAGTCAACTAACTAGGGCAGGAAGGCAAAGCATGCAGGACCATGGAGAACTAACTTCTAGGGGTTAAAATCCATATGCGGAGGCTCTAAAAGAGGTCTCACCTGCTTTATTTTTCCTGAGATTGCTGAGAATAACGTGACACTTATACTGATGGGCAGATGACCAGATGAACATCATCATCCCGAGAATATGGAACCACCGCGTTTGCATCAGTAGATTTTTCCCTGTCACATAGGCTACAGGAATAAGAATTGTTAGCCAACACCAAACAACTTCACAAGCTCAGGGAATTAAACAAATCATTTAGTCAGCAGAAACACAATTATCCACTTATTCGGTTCCTCAATATCCTAATATAATTTCCCAACTACAAAGAGAGGAACCTGTTTCTCAATATCCTGATGTAATTTCCTGATGTAATTTCCCAATACAAAGGGGAGCGCCCCGTCTCTCTGGACAAAGGAGATGTGTTCCTCAGCTACTGGCAGCTTCAGTCTTCCTGGCAGAGAAGTCCATACAGACACATTCGCCTGCTTCTTTAATGCTTCAGGCACAAAGTTCAGCTCCCCTGCTGTGATCTACTCTTGCATGGTAAGACTCCTTTGTGTTTCCCTTGCTAAGTCCAGTTTTAAGTCTTCTTTCTTATGTTTTATGGTGAGGAAAACATTTTCTAAGGAAGTCTCTCTCTCAGCTACCATCCTGCCAGGGAGAGCCTGAAAGCAGAATGCTGACTTGACTAGCTCTGGCCAGTGAAGGAAATCACCAGTGGAAAGGATACAAGGGAGCTTTCTCAAAAGAGGGGCACAGTCAACTGCAGGATGAACAACTTGATGCTGTCCCAGTCTGGATGAGAGAACACGGTTGGGAAACTGAGGTTTCGGGAGTAGAAACACTCAAAAGCATCATCTTCCACTTTCTTCTCTGGCTGCTAGGAAGAAGGGAAGAATGCAGACCACCCGAGGTCCTGAGGAGCAAACCACTGGCTTCAGAAAGGCAAACAGGGACTTCCCTCTGAGCAGCAGGAAGCAGTTAGCCCAGTCCAAGGCTTGATGGAAGAAACAAATGTGTCCACTGATAATGGGCATGAGCCTGAGGCTCTGGAGCAAAGGGGGAACCCTAAAAAGCTGATTCAAGCAAGAGAACCAAGGATCATACGATTTCACATGGCCACCTAGAAGCAGGAATCAGTTAATGATAGCTAAGGACTGATAAAAATCTACCAGTGTACCTGTGTCAATTTCTTTTAAAAGCTTGTTCTAGGCTGGGAGCGGTGGCTCACACCTGTAATCTCAGCACTTTGGGAGGCTGAGGCAGGCGGATCGTGAGTTCAGGAGTTCGAGACCAGGCTGGCCAACATAGTGAAACCTGTCTCTACTAAAAATACAAAAACTTAGCCGGATGTGGTGGTGTGCGCCTGTAATCCCAGCTACTTGGAAGCCTGAGGCAGGAGAATCGAGTGAACCCAGGAGGCGGAGGTTGCAGTGAGCTGAGATTGTGCCACTGCACTCCAACCCAGGTGACAGTGTGAGACTCCATCTCAAAGAAAAAAAAAAGCTTGTTCTATATAATCAATCTAATATAGTCTTTTAGTGTTTATAAGTTTAGACGTTTAACTACTAGGTTATATTTTTATAAGTTCAAAACAGGCTGGTTGCAGTGGCTCGCACCTGTAATCCCAGCACTTTGGGGGACCAAGGCAGGAGGATTGCTTGAGGCCAGAGGTTTTGGACCAGCCTGCCAACATAGTGAGAGCCTGTCTCTACAAAAATAAAGTAAGCAAAATATAAAAATCCAGTTTTAAATCTGACAGACTTCAAGAGCAAGTCGCTGCAGGATGAAAAGTTAGAGTGTCTGGAAGTTCAAGTCACCAACAAGCCCCTTACTCTAAATGCAGAGAATCGACCCATGGGAAAAAGGATTTGTTAAGAGTAATGCCAGAATTATAAAGCAGGAAAAGGAAGGTAGGTGGAAGGCTCACATTTCCTGAAGTTCTGCTCTGCGTGGTATTTCATTATTTGTTTATTCATTAGTTACTTAAGGAGTGCCTACTAAGCCTGGCCCTGCTGTAGGCACAAAGGGTAAAGCAGGGAATAAGTCAGGCAAGATCCCAGTCCTTACAGAGCTTACATCCTCGTTTACAGATAGTCTTCTTTTCATTTTAACAAGAACCCTGTGAAATCTGTATGTGTCAGTAATTACTAATGAAGGCTCTGAGGCTCAGAGAATCTCAACGAGCCAGACCCAGGCCCATCAGACTCCAGAGTCCATGTTATTTCTATCATGCCCTTTAGTTGGCAAATGGCCCCATGTGTTTTCTCTCAATGAATTACTGAAACCAACTTTCCCATATTATCCCAAATGATCCCAGATGACCCCTTGAAGGACAAGGAGGTGAAACAGAAAACAGCTTCAGAAAGGAGTGCTTAGAAAGCTATTTTTGTGGGTTATTCTTCCTTGACTGTCTATGCAAGAGGGAAGGCAGAAGTTGAGATGCAGCCAGTAGAGGAAACTCCGGGAGAGGTAGGTAATGCCAGCAGCCACAAACATGCTGAAAGCTGGGGGCCACCAAGTGCCCTGCAAAGTTCCTTTAGGAGGAGAACCAGCATTGCCCACCAGGAATGACAGCCCCTTTCACGGTCCTGGCTGGCAGGAATGCCACCACAGACATGCCGGGGAGTATGTTCAGAGGAATCAGACAGAGAGATGCTAGCTAAGTGGCTGGAGCCAGTCAATAATTCATGAATTGAGAAAGATCATCAATAAATCCTTTAAAATCACCGTCTGGTCAGAGGTCTTGGGTTGAGCTACAGCAACAGAGAGATGACTTTCAGGGGCCACTCATGCCAAAATCTAACCTGAGGAGGAAGCTCACTCACAGAGTGTTGGAAATCACTAGACCACAGCCTGAGTTTACAAGGAGGGACAGGACAGCTGGAAACACGGAGCCCTGGGTTTAGAGATGATGGTCATTACAAACCTACAGAGTCTGGACTGACAGATACTAAGGCTGCAAGGTCACTAACCTCAGCACTATAAACTCACTTCCATCATCCCAAGTGACTTGAATTCTTCATAGTCATGCATTGTTTTTACAAAAACGGTAGTCACATGTGTTAGAACGTCCCTTCTTCCCCCTAAAAAACAAAAAACCTATTTCATTTCCTCCTCATCAACAAGGTCATGGTTTGGCTTCCCTCTTCCTGGCTAGCGAGAGCTTGGAGACTGTAACACGATTTTCACCGACTACGGTGCTCCTTGTCCCCACCCCACCCCCCGCCACCACCATAGCATCTTGAAGAAAAGCTCTGTTGTGATGGAACAATCCCAAGAACGAAGTAGCCGCAAAATGGTTCCCCACCTGCTCTGAAAATCCCAACTCCGTGAGAGCACTCCTCTCTTCCCTCCTTTTTTTTATTTTTTGAGATGGAGTCTCACTCTGTTGCCAAGGCTGGAGTGCAGTGGCCCAGTCTCTGCTCACTGCAACCCTCCCAGGTTCAAGTGATTCTCCTGCCTCAGCCTCCCAAGTAGCTGGGACTACAGGCACATGCCACCACACCCAGCTGATTTTTTTTTTTTTTTTTGTATTTTTAGTAGAGATGGGATTTCACCACGTTAGCCAGGATGGTCTAGATCTTTTGACTTTGTGAGCTGCCCTCCTCGGCCTCCCAAAGTGCTGGCTGGGATTATAGGCATGAACCACCACGCCCGGCCACCCTTCCCTCATTTTCTATGACTTAACCTTGCACCACAACATCCCCTCCCTATTTCACGCACACCCCAGGGCAACTGAGGCTTTAGTGGGGCGACTTCCTCTGCTTTCCTTCCTGCTCAGCTCTTGGCCATACCCCCTCGCTCGCCACATTCTAACCTGACACAGGTTCACCGACTTCAGTCCTTTAGGAAACCCCACACCCCATTTCTTCATCCTTAAACCAAGCCTCCTGAACAGTTGGTACTTCGCTATTTTTACTGAAGACATTACTGTTTATGGGTTTTAGCAGTTATGGTGAATATCCCCTTGAACATGTTGGCTTTAAAAAAAATTTTTTTTTGAGACAAGGTCTTGCTCTGTCACCCAGGCTAGTGTGCAGTGGTGCGATCTCAGCTCACCGCAGCCTCCGTCTCCCAGATTCAAGTGATCCTCCTGCCTCAGCTTCCACAGTAGCTGGGATTACAGGCATGTGCCACCACGCCCAGCTAATTTTTGTATTTTTAGTAGAGACTGGGTTTCACTATGTTGGCCAGGCTGGTCTCAAACTCCTGGCCTCAAGTGATCCACCTGCCTCAGCCTCCCAAAGTAGTGGGATTACAGGCGTGAGCCACCGTGCCTGGCCTTTTAAAACGGATTTGAATCTCATCTCCTCAAATGCAAAATGCACTGGGCCTGTCTCTTACTTCTGCATGTCTCATAATGCTTAGCAGAGCACAAGCCCCGAGGGCACCTCATACACCCTAGGGCGGGGAATCCTGGCAGGGCCGGGCCCACTCACCATTCCTGCCATCCATTGGCACCTGGCTCAGCACAGTTAGGCCAACAAGGACATAGTAGACAAGTCCAAAACAGTACTGCACGATGTGAATCATGGCATTGGAGAAGACACTGACGTAGAGGCACTCGAAGAGTCTTCGTACGCTGTGCAGCCACAGAAATACTAGTACTAAGAATGCAGACAGCGCCAGCTCCCCTCCTACAATTCAGAAAGTGACAGGGTCAGCATCTTTCTTCTGGGATTAATCCAAAGTTTTGTTTTTCCCAACTATTAAAGCAGGGTATTAAATCCCGTCTAACATCTTCCTTTTTGGTAGCAAGGAAGAAATAGGCCAAATAAAGTCAAGGAATTTGACTTCACTCAAATTACACAGTTACACAGTAAGCTAATGACAGCGCTGGGCCAAACACCCATCCCTAGACTCTGCTTCACTGTGTGAGAGCCTTCAAGGCTTCAAGGTCATCACAGTCAAGAGGTTTGTGGAATAGCTGGGCACGGTGGCTCATGGCTGTAATTCCAGCACTCTGGGAGGCTGAGGCGGGTGGATTATGAGGTCAGGAGTTCGAGACCAGCCTGACCAACATGGTAAAACCCATCTCTACTAAAAATACAAAAATTAGCTGGGGGTGGTGGCACGCACTTGTAACCCCAGCTACTCAGGAGGCTGAGGCAGGAGAATTGATTGCTTGAACCCGGGAGGCAGAGGTTGCAGTGAGCTGAGATCATGCCACTGCACTCCAGCCTGGGCGACAGAGTGAGACTCGATCTCAAAAAAAAAAAAAGAGAGCTCTGTGAAGAGGTCTGAGGGTCTCTGGCCCCTAGAACCAACAGCCAGATGCAAACTGTCAGAGAGAGTTCCTGGAGGCCTCTGAGTGGCTCCAGCTGTGGGATCCCCAGCATCTCAGCCACTGCAGAGACAGAGAGGAGGACAGGAACAGAAACAGAGTTATGCATTTCTTGCCATATTAAAAAAAGAAATTCGGCTGGGCACGGTGGCTTACGCCTGTAATCCCAGGCATAAGAGACCAAGGCGGGTGGATCACCTGACATCAGGAGTTTGAGACCAGCCTGACCAATATGGAGAAACCCCATCTTTACTCAAAATATAAAATTAGCTGGGCGTGGTGGCACATGCCTGTAATTCTAGCTACTCGGGAGGCTGAGGCAGGAGAATTGCTTGAATCTGGGAGGCGGTGGTTATGGTGAGCCAAGATTGCACCATTGCACTACAGCCTGGGGGACAAGAGTGAAACTCCGTCTCAAAAAAAGAAAAGAAATTATACTTTTAGAGGGATGTTGAGCCCAAGATCTACTTCCCCATCCACCTTTCACATCCCGCCCCCTAAAAAATCTGAAGAAAAGCTGGTTTTAAAAAAACACACCTAGTTTTTCTTTCTTTTATTTTTTATTTTTTGGTTAATTTTATGTGTCAATTTCTTTATTTTATTTTTGAGACAGGGTCTTGCTGTCACCCAGGCTGGAGTGCAGTGCCACAGCCAGGCCTTGAACTCCTGGGCTCAAGTGATCCTCCTGTCTCAGCCTCCTGAGTATTAAAAACTCATGCTTTGAAAGAAGAGACCCCCCCAAACAGGCTTTGTGTGAGCAACATGGCTGTTTATTCACCTGGATGCAGGTGGGCTAAGGCCGAAAGGGTGTTAGCAAAGGGCAGTGGGATAGGAGTTGGTTTTATAGGTTTGGGGTGGGCAGTGGAAAGTTACAGAGTAAGATCAGTTACAGTGGTGGGGGTAGGGGCAAGGAGTATACATTACCATAAGTTCAGTTACAATGATGGCAGGGTGGGGTGAGGGGAAGCTCATGTCCAGGGGAAGCCCCAGGAGGTGATCAGCCGAGGCAGGCAGGACTTTAGACTTTCTGGGTCCGGGCTTGTATGTGGAGGCCTGACACTGAGTAGCTAGGACTCATGTGCCACCACATCTGATTAATTAAAAAAAATTTTTTTTTTGTAGAGATAGGGTTTCCCTATGTTGCCCAAGCTGGTCTTGAACTCCTGGCCTCAAGCCATCCACCAGCCTCAGCCTCTCAAAGTATTGGGATTATAGGTATGAGCTACCATGCCCAGTCACTTTTAAAAAAATAAGTCTCACATACAGACACACACACACACACACACGCATGCATACCATAAAGATACAACTTAATTAACTTCTACAAATTAAGCCAACCAATCCCACCCATATAACAGCACCCAGATCCAGAAACAGAACACTTTAGCGAACTGAGGTTGGAGAGTCGCTTGAGACCAGGAGTTTGAGACCAGCATGGGTGACACAGCAAGTCCCCTATCTCTAAAAACATTTTAAAAAATTAGCTGGGCATAGTGGTGTGCATCTGTAATTCCAACTACTCAAGAGGTGGAGGAGGGAAGATCTGTTAAGCCCAGGAGTTAAAGACTGCAGTGAGCTATGATCATATCACGGCACTCCAGCCTGGACAACAGAGCGAGACCCTCTCTCTTAAAAAAAAAAGAAAAGAAAAGAAAAGAAATGAAACAAACAAAAGAAATAACATGACTAACACCCCCTAGTGTTCCTTTCCCAGTACTACTCCTCCCCCAAACTTCCCAAGGGGAACAATCGCTATCCTGACCTCTATTAGCACAGATTCACAGATTAGCTTTGCCTGTTTTTGTATTTTAAATGAGTTGAAACTTAGTTTTTTTTGGCTTTGTTTTGTTTTGTTCATTTGTTTTTTGAGACATAGTCTTGCTCTGTGTTCCAGGCTGGAGTCCAGTGGTGCGATCTCGGCTCACTGCAACCTCCGCCTCCCAGGTTCAAGCGATTCTCCTGCCTCAGCCTCCTGAGTAGCTGGGACAACAGATGCGTGCCACCATGCCTGGCTGTTTTTTTTCCTGTATTTTTTGTAGAGACAGGGTTTCACTGTGTTAGCCAGGATGGTCTCAATCTCCTGACCTCGTGATCTGCCTGCCTCGGCCTCCCAAAGTGCTGGAATTACAGGTGTGAAACTTAGTTTTAACTCTTTAGAAACAAGTTAAAGCAAACAACAAATAGAATTCCTCATATCCTCACAACCAACCCCCCAAATACCAAAACACCCCAGCCAGTCCCACAGTATACAAACAAAGAGATGAAGTTTTAATGAGTGGAGCGGGATCCATTGACGTATGTTGTCCCCACAAGAGGATGTACACAGGTTTGCTCTTTTTTTTGAGATGGAGTCTCGCTCTGTCACCTGAAGTGCAGTGGCATGACCTCAGCTCACTGCAACCTTTTCCTCCTGGGTTCAAGGCATTCTCCTGCCTCAGCCTCCTGAGTAACTGGGATCACAGGCACTCCTGATCTCAAGTATCCACCTACCTCGAACTCCTAATCTCAAGTCTTGAACTCCTGATCTCAAGTATGTGCTCGCCTCGGCCTCCCAAAGTGCTGGGATTACAGGTATGAATGAAAAAGTAATTTTAAAATCACATTTTAGGAGTTCTAAGTCACGATTTTGGTTGGAACAGTATAAATGATCAATGTTTCCAGGCAAACCTGACAGATCCTAAAAGCTTTCCTCGTTTTGTGTAAAGACTTCTTTATAAACTTATCAACAGCACTAAAAATACCAGAGGGAGGACAGCCAGTTCTGCGCACAGCACAGCTCTTGCCGGGAAGTCAGGAGCGCCTCTGTCTCCTTCTCAGGGAAGGGCTTAAAGACATCCTTTTGGCCATCCAGCAGTGAACCGTGCAGAGCTCTTTTTACCCTCATCCTCCACCTCCCAGGCCCTTCTGAGGAGGTGCCTGAGAGAGGAGACAAAATGCCCCAAACCACTCCCTTGTAGACAGGAACGACAGGAACAAGATGCAGTGTTGTCATAAGCCTGGGGAGTGCTTACCCTGGAACTGCGCTGCCCCGAGAATTCTGAGCAAACCATGAAGCCAGCTTGGAAAAGGTGCTCCCAGGAATAGACACTGAGTAAGGCACCAAAGCAGGAAGCCATTCCACAGCACCGAGATGATATAGAAGTGGGAAAAATATCTGCAAAAAGAAAACAAGTGAGGCAATAAGTAGGGTAGATCCACTTTAAGCCGCTGTAAGGGAAGATTATTTTTAACACCCTCCATTCCCAAAGTATACTTTTGCTTTTTAATAGAATCTGAATCCTGTTAGGTGTTCAGATTTTTAAAATTTCCTTTCAAATAATGGGACAAGTTAACTTTCAGGAAAAAGAGGCCTCTCTGAGGTTCACAAGAACACAACCGACTGTGTTAAACTTAGAATAAAGTTTAGTTAGCAATCTCTCTGATTGCTGGGTAACAGAATTGGGCTCAGATTCCCAAAACAGAGGCTGCAGGCCCTTGCAAAGATAACCTAGATTGTGCTAAAACAAGCCAAATCTGTGAAAGATTTAGATTTCTATGTCCCAAGCAATATTGCAGTAATAGCCGCAGATCTGTTACACACGATTTGCATAATCACAGACACTTGGGCTAGAGGAAATGAAAGATCTTCAGGCATGACTCAGTGTTTTTCTGAATTGGGTTGACCTAAATTACTTTTATTATAACATGACTAATACTACAATCATAAAACTAGGTATTAACTCCTTATGGTGGTAATTCTCAGACAACTACAGAGCCTACTTTGCAATCAACACATCTACAAACTAAATACAAATAGGACCACAAAACCGATGCAGCTGAAATGAGCAATGTTAATTTAATGTGAAAGACAATGTTGATTTGCTGAAACAAAAAAATCACCTAATAGGGCACAAGGGCCTATGGCCTTGCAGGTTCTTTTTTTTTGAGACAGGGTCTGGCTGTGTTGTACAGGCTGGAGTGCAGTGTTAGGATCACGGCTCACTGCAGCATTGACCTCCCAGGCTCAAGTGATCCTCGCACCTCAGCTTTCCAAGTAGCTGGGACCACAGGCCTGTAGTAGTCCACCATGCCTGGCGAATTTTTAAATTTTTTATAGAGATGGGATCTCCCTATGTTGCCCAGGTTGGTCTCAAACTCTTGGGCTCAAGAGATCCCTTCCACATTGGCTTCCCAAAGTGCTGGGATTACAGGTGTGAGCCACCATTCCAGCCCCTCATTGGTTCTTTTGAGGTTGGTTTACCTATAGTTTTCTATTTTTTTCTATTCAATTTGAAACCTTTCTGACTCTATGGGGTACCTGGCTGTCACCTGGCTTTCCTTGGTCTTCAGTGCATCATGTATATATTAAGTCCCACTCCTTCTTTTGTTTTTCTCATTGGTCTATGACAATAAAAGGCAACTTGGAGCCAAAAGAGGATTAAACATAAACTCAGGGGCTCCTCTGGATGGTCCAGAATATGCTTGTAAGAGAATGCACAGTCCCTGAGATCATGTGATAAACTCTGATCCAATCCGATCATTCCATGGCAATCCCTTCCACTTTGCCAATTACTGTTAGCAAATTCTATCACTGGCCAGGCATGGTGACACATGCCTGTAATCCCAGGGCTTTGGGATTACAAGGCGGGAAGATCCCTTGAGGCTAGGAGTTTGAGGTTATAGTGAGCTATGATCCTACCTCTGCACTCCAGACTGGGCAATACAGCAAGACCCTGTGTCTTAAATAAATAAATAAAATCACTGGATTTGCCATCTCTGGCCACACAGAACACGAATTTTAATTCCACACAACACCTCTTAAAATATTTGAAGAGAGGCCGGGCGCGGTGGCTCACACGTGTAATCCCAGCACTTTGGGAGGCCGAGGTGGGTGGATCATGAGGTCAAGAGATCGAGACTATCCTGGCCAACATGGTGAAACCCTGTCTCTACTAAGAATACAAAAATTAGCCGGGCGTGGTGGCGCGCCTCTAGTCCCAGCTACTCAGGAGGCTGAGGCGGAAGAATTGCTTGAACCCAGGAGGCGGAGGTTGCAGTGAGCCGAGATTGCACCACTGCACTCCAGCCTGGCAACAGAGCAAGACTCTGTCTCAAAAAAAAAAAAAATTCAAAAAAAAAAAAGTATTTGAAGAGAGCCATCCTGTAATTCCCAATTTGGATCTTCTTCAGGCTCAAAAGCCTACTTTTCTCAGAAGTTTAGGCATCAAGGTCAATCGCCACCCATGGCTACTGACCTTTGTTTATACGCCAGGATCTTCCTTAAGACACACCTCACAGAACGGAGCCCGGGTATGGTCTCAGCCTCGTGGAGCAAAGTGGAAGGTCAAGAACATGCTGCTCTACAGGCTCCCAGGGAAGGGCTGGAGGGATGGCTTCTGAAGGACAATTTCTGGACCAGCCACTTTACCTATTTAATTTTTTCATAAGTATTTACCGAGCACTTAGAACGTGCTGGGCAATGTTCTAAAAGCTGGGGGACTTGGCAGACAGTAAACAGACTAGGTCTCCGCCTTGATGGAGTTTACCTTACAGTGGAGAGTCAGACAGTTGACAACTAAACCTCCAGACGTCTAGCATAATGCTGGGCCAGGGGACAGAGGGTGCAAAGGGGAGGCTGTTCTGGATGGGTGGTCAAGGATGGCCTCTCTGGAAGTGACGTTTGGCTAGAATGAGTCATCCTTGTGGATTTCTAGGGAAAGAATTTCCAACAATTGCAAAGGCAATGAGGTCGGTGTATACTAGGGGTGTTCAAGGAACATTAAAAGACATCTGTGCAGCTGCTGTGGCATGGCCAAGGGTGAGGGTAGAAGGTGAGGCAGGAGGGGGGAGAGGACACAAAGCCTTGTAAGGTCACTAGCTTTTATAATGGGGAGCCATTTGAGCAGAGGAGTGACTTGAGGTAGTAATTTATGTTTTAAAAATTCCTCTAGCTGGGGCTGGGCGCAGTGGCTCACATCTGTAATTTCAGCACTTTGGGAGGCCAAGGTGGGCAGATCACGAGGTTAGGAGTTCGAGACCAGTCTGGTGTCAACCAGCATGGTGAAACTCTGTCTCTACTAAAAATACAAAATATTAAGGCCGGGCGCGGTGGCTCACACCTGTAATCCCAGCACTTTGGGAGGCCAAGGCAGGTGGATCACAAGGTCAGGAGTTCAAGACCAGACTGGCCAACATGGTGAAACCCCGTCTCTACTAAAAATACAAAAAATTAGCTGGGTGTGGTGGTGTGCACCGGTAGTCCTGGCTGCTTGGAAGGCTGGGAGGCTGAGGCAGGAGAATTGCTTGAACCCAGGAGGCAGAGGTTGCAGTGAGCCGAGATTGCGCCACTGCACTCTAGCCTGGGTGACACAGCAAGACTCTGTCTCAAAAAAAAAAAAAAATTAGCTGGGCATGGTGGCGCGCACCTGTAGTCCCAGCTACTTGAGAGGCTAAGCCGGTAGAATTGCTTGAAATCAGTAGGTGGAATTTGCAGTGAGCTGAGATCACGCCACTGCGCTCCAGCTTGGGCAACAGATTGAGATTCTATCTCACAAAAAAAAAAAAAAAAAAAAAAATCTCTAGCATGAGCAACAAAATGTGGCCCCATTTCTACCGAAAAAAAAAAAAAAAGAAGAAATGAAATAAAAAATTAGCTGGGTGTGGTGATGGATGCCTATACTTCCAGCTACTTGAAAGGCCAAGGCAGGAGGATTGCTTGAGCCTGGGAGGTTGAGCCTGCAGTAAGTGGTGATCATGCTACTGCATTCCAGCCTGGGTGACAAAGCAAGATCCTGTCTCAAAACAAAACCCTAAAAATCCCTCTGGCTGATAGAAAAGTTCTGGAGATAGGTAGTGGTGATATTTGGATAACAGGATGAGTGTTTTTAAAGCTACTTAACTATATATTTAAAAAACCATTAAAAAGGTAAATTTTATTGGATATTGTGCCTACAGACGCACAGGACCTAGAAGAATGTGTCAAACTATAAACTGCTTGCGATTGTGACTTTGTTCTTTGCTTCTTGTGTTTTTCAGTTTCCTCTAATGTACTTAACTTTTTAAAAGTAAAGGTTCTTTTAAAAACATGTATTAAGCCCTCGTTGCTTGTAGAATAAAGTTAGCATACTCCAAAAAAAAAAAGGTAAAATTTTAAGTTACACATATTTTATCACAGTACAAAAATTTTAAAAGGCAGCAAAAAAAGGCCGGATGCAGTGGCTCACACCTGTAATCCCAGCACTTTAGGAGGCCGAAGTGGGCAGATTACCTGAGGTCAGGAGTTTGAAACCAGCCTGGCCAGCATGGTAAAACCCCATCTCTACTAAAAATACAAAAATTAGCCAGGTGTGCTGGCACACACCTGTAATCCCAGCTACTCAGGAGGCTGAGGCAGGAGAATTGCTTAAACCTGGGAGGTGGAGGTTGCAGTGAGCCAAGATTGCACCATTGCACTCCAGCCTGGGAGACAGAGCAAGACTTTTCTCAAAAAAAAAAAAAAAAAAAAAAAAAGGAGGCAAAAGAAAGCATTGCTCATGTATTTCATTATTTTTTAAGTGAAAAAATATCCCTCTGGTAACTAGGTAGAGAATAGTGTAGTTGTGGGGGTAAGGGGTGCCAGGTAGAGTCTGGCAAACAGTTAAGATTATTTAATTCATCTTCATAACAATCCTATGAAGCTTATGTAGTTATCTTCGTGTCATAGGTGAGAAATGCAGGGCTGAGAGAGGTTAAGTTACTTATTCAAGGTCACACAGTAAGTGGCAGCCCTGATGACTGTGAAGTTAAAATCATACTATTGTGCTGTCATTCATGCAAGCTAGGTGTGCCTGAACTTGCTTTTCCAGCCCTATGTTAATGTAGCAATTTATATCAAGTCCAAAGTCAAGTGAATCACTCAAGTGAGTTTTGTGTAAGTTGCCAGGCTACATCGTGCTGTGCTCTACTTATGTCACGGTGTTTTTGATTCACAGGCATATTGTTTTGCTTGCCTGATTTCCCTCTGTACCTTTTCTATTCTTTAGAGTAAGTCATAGCTCTTGTTTGTTTGTTTTTTTTTTTGAGACGGAGTCTTGCTCTGAAGCCCAGGCTGGTGTGCAGTGGCACAATCTCGGCTCATTGCGACCTCCACCTTCCGGGGCCTGGTTCAAGCAATTCTCCTGCCTCAGCTACCCATGTAGCTGGGATTACAGGCATGCTCCACCATGCCAGCTAATTGTTGTATTTTTAGTAGAGACGGGGGTTTCACCATGTTGGCCAGGCTGGTCTTGAACTCCTGACCTCATGATCTGCCCGCCTCAGCCTCCCAAAGTGCTGGGATTACAGGCATGAGCCACTACACCCAGCCAGCTCTTGTTTGTTTTTAAAGACCCAGCTCCAGCCCCTAAAAGTAGATTGAAAATCTCCACTGCCTTCTGTTTTGGACACTCTCCTTTTTTCCTCTTTTGGCACTTTGCTTACTTGTAGCATTGTTTTCCAAGTCCTTGGAAGCAGAGCTAAGGTGATTCTTATAGGATAACACAAGGTGCTGAGTGAGCGCTCCCTTGATTAACAAACATTTGAGTGCTTACTTTAAGTCACAAGTGCTCTAGGTTCTGGGGATACAGCAGCAAACACAACAGACAATTCTTGCTCTTATGGAGCTTACACACACACAGAGTAAATTTTACAGCATGTCAGATGATAATTGCTACTGAGGAAACTAAAGCAGAAAAGGAAGAAGGAATGCTGGGATGGCAGAATTATAATATCAAACAAAATATGGAGGGACCTCATTGAGAAGGTGATATTTGAGCAGAGTTACAGGAAGTGAGGGCATAAACTATGTGGTTATCTGGGGAAAGTCCTTTCCAGGTAGAGGGGAACAGGCAGTTCAGGTAGGAGAGAGAACTAACAGAGAGGCCCTCAAACCTGGAATAGAGCCAGACAAACTGGAGACAAAGTCAGGAAGGTAGAGGGAATGAGACCATATAGGGTCTTGGGCTTTTACTGTGAGTTGGAAGCTACTCTATGGTTTGGGGCCTAAAAGACATCATCTATTTTAATATTAATACATATTTGCTGGCCAGGCGCGGTGACTCACGCCTGGAATTCCAGCACTTCGAAAGGCTAAGGCAGGCAGATCACCAGAGGTCAGGAGTTCGAGACCAGCCTGGCCAACACGGTAAAACCCCATCTCTACAAAAAATACAAAAATTAGCTGAGCGTGGTGGTGTGTACCTGTAGTCCCAGCTCCTTGGGAGGCTGAGACATGAGAATCACTTGCACCCAGGAGGTGGAGGCTGCCATGAGCCGAGATGGCACTATTGCACTCCAGCCTGGGCCACAGAGCAAGACTTTGTCTCAAAGAAGATATTTGCTGACTGCTGGAACAGTTTCCAGGCCCCAGTCAGAGGCATTATAGGGTTAAGGAGGGGAATTAATGTTTACTGAGTTCTGGCTAGATGCCTGGCCCTGTGCTAAATGCTTTAATGTCACCACCTATGAGACCAGCAGGTGCTATTATGCTAATACTCTAATGCACACCATCACCTTCTCTTGCCTGGACCACCACAGTAGCCTCTTATCCAGTCTTTTCCACATGACGGCCAATCAACCTTTAAAACATAAATCACACAATGCAATGCCTCCCCCTCCCACACAAAGCCCTCAGTAGCTTCCACTCACTCAGAGTAACATCCAGACTCCATCATAGGCTGCAAGGCCCTGAGAGAAGGAGCTCTCTCCCCTACTCCTCCCATCCTTCTCTGTTGTCACTCACATCCACTCCAGTCTTGCTCATGATCAAATAACCTTGCTGGATTTTCTCTAAAGCACTTACAGCCACCTGAAATTATCTGGCTGGTTTTACAATATTTATTGACATGTTACTGTCTGCCTTCCTAGAAGATAAGCTCTAAGGAGCCTAGAATAATTCCTAGCACACAGTATCTATAAACACTGGTTAAATAAATGAATGAAAGAGATGGCAAAAATCTCTTCCAAAGTTACTCTTAGAGTAAACGTCTAGTTAATCAACAAACTAATTAAATCTCAAACCTCTTTTTGTCATTCTTTCAAAACATACTGACCGAGGTCCTTATTACCAGTCAGGGGTTAAATTAGGGATATGTTAGCAAACAAAACAAATATAAACGCATGAAAAGTTTATAGTCTGGAGCAGGGGTTCTCACCATTTCTCCGTCATGGACCCCTTTGGCAGTTTGGTGAAGGCTACAGCCCTTCTCAAAATATTATATAAGCATAAAGTAAAGTGCACAGGGATTACAAAGGAAACTAATTATAGTGACATATAGGTAATGCAACTTCTAAAAAACAAATTTACAATATAGTAATTTCTTTCTTTCATTTTCTGTTTTATTTATTTATTTATTTATTTTTTGAGATGGAGTCTCGCTCTGTCACCAGGCTGGAGTGCAGTGGCGCAATCTTGGCTCACTACAACCTCTGCCTCCCTGGTTCAAGTGATTCTCCTGCCTCAGCCTCCTGAGTAGCTGAGACTACAGGTGCCCGCCACCACACCCAGGTAATGTTTGTATTTTTAGTAAAGACAGGGTTTCACCATGTTGGGTAGGATGGTCTTGACCTCCTGACCTTATGATTCACCAGCACTCCCAAAGTGCTGGGATTACAGGCATGCGCCACCGTGCCCCACCAATTTTTTATCTTTTTTTGATCCTGTTGCCCTGGCTGGAGTGCAATGGTTCAATCTTGGCTCACTGCAACCTACACCTCCTAGGCTCAAGCTGTTCTCCTGCCTCACCCTCCCAAGTAGCTGGGATTACCAGTACCCACCACTACGCCCAGCTAATTTATTTTATTTTTAGTAGAGATGGGGTTTCACCATGTTGGCCAGGCTGGTCTCGAACTCCTGACCTCAGGCAATCCACCCGCCTCAGCTTCCCAAAAGTGCCGGGATTACAGGCGTGAGCTACCGCGCCTAGTCTGTAATATGTATACTTTTTAATGTGTCTAATAACAAGATCTAGTGGTGAAAGACTACAGTACTCTCATAGTGATGAAAACAGTAATATTTTGAGGTATCATCAGTATTCTTAATGTAACATAAAAAACTATATCACAGAGTTGCAGGTACTGCTAATTCTACTGTGGTTTGTAGATTTATATTCATAATTAAGGCAATGCTACATTTCAGCTAGAGGTTAGCGAAAATAAAGATATAACTTTCTTCCAATACAAGTTTGCCCTGAATTCTATCCACAGATCTCCTGAACGTCTGTGTGCGTGTGTGTGTGCATATGTGTAAGCTCCGTAAGAGCAAGAATTGTCTGTTGTGTTTGCTGCTGTATCCCCAGAACCTAGAGCACTTGTGACTTAAAGTAAGCACTCAAATGTTTGTTAATCAAGGGAGTGCTCACTCAGCACCTTGTATTAACTTATAAGAATCACTTTACCCCTGTTTCCAAGGGCTTGCAAAACAATGCTACAAGTAAGCAAAGTGCCAAAAGAGGAAAAAAGCTACCTGGGAGGCTGACACAGGAGAATCACTTGAACCTGGGAGGTGGAGGTTGTGGTGTGCTGAGATTGCACCATTGCACTTTAGCCTGGGAAACAAGAGAGAAACTCTGTCTCAAAAAAAGAAAAAAAAAAAAAAGGCCATAGACCCTTACGTCCATGCAACTCTAACCTCCCTGGATTCCAGTGGGGAAAGTCTGGGCAGCTCTTTTGGCCTCTAGAGACCAATTCAATCGCAAAGCTTCCATACCATTTGGAATCATTTTGAAATTTAAGAAGTTCTTCTACATTCACTATGCAACCCAGAGCATTATGATACATGTTTGAGGTCACCTGTTTATTCAGACTTTCTGGGAAATCAAAACTCTATGAACCAAAAGGAAAATAAAAAAAAAGCAACCATCACCTTAATTAAAAAAAAAAATCTACCAGACAGGAGTCATAGAAACAAACATTCCAGGAACTGATTTTAGGTTTTATTCTTGCCTCCTTAGGAAACAAAAAAATTATTCCAAACAAAATTACCTACATACTGCCTTATTTGCAGAAATGTGATTTACAATACTACCTACAACTAACTGTAGTAATTATAGACTTATTTTCATTTTCAGTACTACTAGAGGGCCGGGCGCAGTGGCTCATGCCTGTAATCCATGCCTGCAATACACTAGACTGGTACCTAGTACATGTTAAAACCTCGTCTCCACTAAAAAATACAAAAATTAGCCGGGCATGGTAGTGTGCACCTCTAGTCTCAGCTATTCAGGAGGCTGAGGCAGGAGAATTGCTTGAACCCACGAGGCGGAGGTTGCAGTAAGCTGAGATTGTGCCACTATATTCCAGCCTGGGTGACAGAGTGAGACCCCATCTCAACGAAACAAAACAAGAGAGTACTACTAGATTTTACACAGGAAAAATATTCAAATGTTAAGTATCTAGGTTAACGTTACCAAACGGTCTTAAATTTGGATTAACTACGATATTTACTAAATGCTACCATCTGGGATAAATCCATTCTCTCTTGATCGTTCACACAGGCTGAGCTTCACACAGTACAAGATATTCCCCATGAAGTATACCAGAAGATAAGAGCTTGGGATTTAAGTTCCAACAGGCAGGGTTTAGGTATCATTCTTGTTAGTGACATCTTCTAGCATCATCGCACAAGTGGTATCTTCTAAGCTTGAGTTTGCACATGTGTAAATGGGAATACCGACAATAACATCTCCCTCACAGGTCTACTGCGAGGATTAAATGAGGAAAGGCATGTACTCCTTAGAATTCATCACATAGTCATATATGTAAGCACTTAGTCAATGGTGGTTACTATTAATAAACCAGTAAAATCTCTTACATGCTTCTTAGCATTAGCACATTTTTTTAAAGATGGTAAAAGTGATAAGCACCTTGTCAATGAAGACACTTTGGACAATACAGAGACGTATAAAAAAGAGGCCATAGTCTGGGCACAGTGGCTCACACCTGTAATCCCAGCCACTGGGAGGCCCACTCGGGCGGATCACCTGAGGTCAGGAGTTTGAGACCAGCCTGACCAATATAATGAAACTCTGTTTCTACTAAAAAATATAAAAAGTAGCTGGGTGTGGTGGCATGCGCCAGTAATCCCAGCTACCCAGGAGGCTGACACAGAAGAATCATTTGAACCTGGGAGTCGAAGGGTGTGGTGAGCCGAGATTTCACCGTTGCACTTTAGCCTGGGAAACAAGTGCGAAACTCCACCTCAAAAAAAAAAAAAAAAAAAGCCATAGGCTCTTATGTCTACCCAACTCTATCTCCCTTCTTCATATAAACAGAGGTACAAATTTAAAAGGAGAGTAATACATGTATTAATTCTTTTGAGACACTGCCAGTTTTGATGCAAGTTGTCTTTTTTTTGTCGCAATAAAAATGCCTTTCATTTTTGGTCTGGATGTGTTGTACTTTCTATGTCTGTTTTAATTTAGAGAGAGAGAGAGGAAAAATAATAAGAGCATTTGAACACTACGGGAGGTTCTACTGTGGAATTCTGGAAGAAGAAAAAGGTGTAAATTATTTCACAATACAGTAGAAATTACAAGAAGCCCAAAGAGTACCAATTGTTACAGTAATGAATAAGGAAAAGGCACCAAGTCTCTTTCTTGGCTTGAGACTTGAGTTGCAACAGCTGGGGTATATGCAAGTTCAGGGAATGATTTTACACATTTAATCCAGATACACTAGACTAGTACCTTTCTCAAAACTCAGAAAATAAATTGCTGTAAAGTATAAAACGACTGGCCGGGTGCGGTGACTCATGCCTGTAATCCTAGCACATTGGGAGGTGGATCATGGTCAGGAGATGGAGACCATTCTGGCTAACGTGGTGAAACCCCATCTCTACTAAAAATACAAAAAATTTGCCGGGCGTGGTGGTGCGCGCCTGTAATCCCAGCTTCTCAGGTGGCTGTGGCTGGAAAATCACTTGAACCCCGGAGGCGGCGGTTGCTGTGAGCTGAGATCGCGCCACTGCACTCCAGCCTGGTGACAGAGTGAAACTCTGTCTCAAAAAAAAAAAAAAAAAAAATTGTAAAGGACTCAACCCTGATACAAATGGGGTGACAGGTAATTTTTGCTGAAAAAGAGTCTCTAGGAAACGGGAGGTTTGATCAATTTGTTTCACGTACTTCTCCTTCTCCCCTTTAGGGTGCCTCAAAATGACCTAGTTCTCCCTTCTCTGTGTTAACACCTGACACATCTTTCTCTGACAGCCAAAACTTGCAGATTATCCACGTTTTAGAAGCCAAGTTATACTTGTCCCTTTGCTGCCTGCGGATCTGGGGTACTGCCTATGAGTGTTTCAAGTGATAACTCAGATGTTTTTAACCTTTTTATTTTGTTGTTGTTTGTTTGTTTTTAAATACAAGGTCTTGCTCTGTTGCCCGGGCTAGAGTGCAGTGGCATGAATATAGCTCGCTGCAGTTTTCAATGCCTGATCTCAAATGATCTTCCTGCCTTCATTCCAAGTAGCTGGCACTACAGGTGCATGCCACCACGGCCTGCCAATTTTTTGTATTTTCAGGAGAGAGAGTCTCACTATGTTGCCCAGCCTGGTCTCGAACTCCTAAGCTCAAGCAGTCCACCTGCCTTGGCCTCTCAAAGTGCTGGGATTACAGGCGTGAGCCACTGCGTCTGGCCTAAGATGCATCTTAAGAGGCACTGTCGTATTTCTGCCATCTCGAATAGCGTTTGGCCAACTCTTTCCAGCGATGTCCTGAATTCAAAGTGGAAAAAGGAGAAGAAATATAACAGGTCTCACAATCTCTGATTCTATTTAAACCCTGACGATTTAATCCTTCGCTGAACTGGGTTATGGAATCTTTCGAGAGTCAAACAGAGCTTCGGGAGGGGCCTGCCTAAGACGTGCACCTTGGGCCACCTTCCCCAGGGGCACCTGCTGAGGTGCTGTTTAGGGGCGTTGGCCCAGCGACTCAGTCCTTTGTCCCCACTGCGAGGGCTAGTGAGAGAAATGGGGGAAGCCAAGGCCAAAGAACCGGCCCGCATTCATTTCCACAAAGGAGTCCCCGTGGCTTATTAGACTATCAGCCACTGGAGTGCAGGAGAGGGGAAAGAGGAGAATTCTGGGCAAGGGGACTTCAATTTGCCACCTGGTGACCAGGCCTACATTCGGATGCATTACCATTTCCCCCCAAGGAAAGCCTCAGTGCGGTCACCAGTTCACGTTCCTCTGGCCGAGTGCACGCGGCTCTGCTCTCTCTCGGCGTCCGCGGACAGCTGAGCCACGCAGCGGCCCGGGCATGGCCGGGGCCCGGCCCAGGGAGCGCCGTGCAGCGCCCGGGAACCCGCCAGGGCCTCCCAGGCCAGGTCCCGCCTCTGCTGCCCCCTGCCGGCTGCCCGTAAGCCGGGGCGCCCTGAACTCTCCGCGCCAGGACCACCGCGGCTCGGGACTGGGGCGCGGTTACCTCTTGGGGACATCAAAGGCCTGGCAGGCGGCGGGACGCGGCGGCCCCCCATACTTGGTTTTCCCATAGCGGATCAGGTCCTGGAAGATCGCGTAACCTGGGAGCAGGCCGGGAGGCAGAAGCTGCAGCAGCAGGATCAGCAGGAAGGCAGTGGCCAGTGTGAGCCACAGCGCGCGCAGCGGGTTCAGAGCCGACAGCTCGGCCTCAGCCCAGGGAGCCATAGCCCGCGAACCCGCCTTCTGCGCTGCTAGCGCCTCCACCGCCCAACCGCGGAAGAGCGGCCACTGGCGCGCCGCACGCCTGTCTCACCCTAGCGGGACGTCGGTGACGCGGCATGGGGCGGGGACGCACGGAGCCCCTCCCGGATTCACCGCTCAGCCGCGGGGGTCTCTGGTTCCGGGGGTCTCTGGTTCCGGGCGCTCGGGTGCTGGCTAGTCTCTCGCCGTCCCTAATCTGGGCACGGGGATGCTTAAATGGAGCTCCAGAACATGATTCATCAGAAGCAAAGTCGCAAAACAGACGAGATCGCGTGTCTGCCAATCTCATCAGCATTATCTCCAATGCAAAAAATGGAAACCCTACATGTTCCACTTTGGCGTATTTAGCTAAATTATGGTACACTAACATGTTAGAAAATCATGCACTCATTGACACAATGATTATGACGAGTGTAGAAACGAGGAAAGCTGTTTAGGAAACAGTATGTGAAGTGAAAAAAAAACCTAACTATAAAAATACATAGCTATGATTGCAAACAACTATATTAATCTGAATGTGAGTATATATGCATAAAGAAGGCAGATCACACACAAAAATGAATAATTGTGTTAGGATGCTGGAAATGTGTTGATGTGTATAATGTAAACATGTAAAATAGACAAGTAATTGTACCTAATAGTAAAAAGTATAGTGGTAAAAACTCTGTTTAAAAAACTGCAATCCCTTCCCAATAGGGTTCCAATCCTTAGAAGCAAAGTTTTTAAACTCCATCAACTGTTTATTGTAACATTTATCTCAGGTAGTGACAATGCTATTTATTGACTCGATTTTAAACAACACTGATTTTATTTACTATAAATGAAAATCTAGCTCTTTTAAATATTTAAAAGCCTTTAAACTGTTAATTCTGAGATAATGTATACCTACTGTGTGACAGACATCATTTTGGATACTGACGACAGAGGGGTTTACAAGACAATTGTCGCTGCCTGTTTGGAGCTTACATTCTTGAGATTGAGTGGTGGGTGAGAAGTGGAAGAGGGGAGAGGTAGCCAACTCATCACCCTTACCCCAATGAGGTATCCCGTATGTGTGTTGAATAAACATCAGGATGGGTAGGTTAGTGGGACTTTGGATTGTTAAATGAGCAAGCTTTTAGAGTTTTCCTTCTTTATGCAATGACACCTAAGACTTTCCCAGTCCTTTGACAGCCAGGTGATAAAGGATGGTGAAATTGGCATTCTAGCTAGGACAATGAGGCCTTGTTGAGTGATCCTGGGTCCCTTTTGTAGGAGTCCCCCTTCATTGTTTCTTTATTGTTCTTAGGTTAACTCCCTGAAGATGCAGTTGGCCTTCCCATGATCTTTTTCTTTCCAGAGAAGCTATTTGTAAGTGTATTGCAGGGACTCAGTTTCCTGGGTAGGAGTTTCTCTGACCAGGGGAAAGATTGAAAACAAGATAGGGAGGGAGGGGTGTGTGTGTGTGTGTGTGTGTGTGTGTGTGTGTGTGTGTGTGTATGTGTAGTGGAAGCTGGAAAGGTTGAGGAGGCTGGAGGGGAAAATTATCTCATATGTTTTTTGGGTTTTAATCAGCATGCACGGTTTATATTCAGAGAAGCCCCCTGTAGATGGCAGTGGCTGAACAGAAAGCCTTAAGTCAAACCCTCCAGGGAGTATTTGTAAATGTAAATCCTTACTAGAGTGAGATTTCAAAAGTGGAATACCAAGCTAACATTTGTTAGATCATTGCTAATAAATATCAGGCTTTTTGTCGTTCTTAATTTAATTAACTACATTATATGTTCAAAAAACTGTTGGTCTTGCCTGCAGTGAATGGCAAAGCCATTTTTCCAGTTGCTCACACCAAAAACCTTGAACTCAACCTTGATTCCTGTCTTTCTCTCATAACCTAAATACAATCTGTCAGCAAATCCTGTTGGCTCGACCTTCAAAATATGAATCTAAATTCAATCACCCTTAGAGTCAGTGCTTTAAGTCCCTAGCCATCTCAATAAATCAGAAAAAGAAATAAAACGTATAAGGTCTGCAAAATAAGAAATAACACTGTCATTATTTGATGATTATATGAAACTCCAAAAATAGAAACTCCAATGGCACCTACAGATAAGGTATCACAACTAATAGGAGAGTTTGGGGAGGTTGCTGGAGATAAAAATCTGTTCATAAATATTATTTCTATTTTCCAGCAATGAACTGAAAATTGTACATTTTTATCTCTCAGCAACAAACAATAAATTGTATGTTTCAAAGATACAATTTACAATGGCATAAAATATGTCTAGGAATAAATTTAATAAAGATATATAAGACTTCTTCAAATAAAATAATAAAATGTTACTGTTATTAAAGAAAATGTGTTTAACAGAATCAGCTTACGTTCCACAAAAGGTTGGGGTTTGATTGGGATTATATTTATTACAAAAATCAGTTTAGGGAGAATCATCATCTTAACCATATGAAGTCTTCAAATTTGTAGGCTTAATATATCTCTTAAGGTATATTTTCCATTGTGACTTCCTCTCTCAATTTCCACCATTTTGGAATTATTTACTTATCTTTGTGTTACTGATTTCTAGTTTAATTACACTGTGGTCAGTGAATTTTTTTTTTAATTGTATTTGGGCTCTGGGGTACATGTGCACATCCTGCATCCTGCAGGATTGTTGTATAGGTACATACATGCCATGGTGGTTTGCTGTCTCCATCCCCCATCCCATGTCACCTACATCAGGCATTTCTCCTGGTGTTATCCCTTCCCATCCTCCCTGTCCCTGCCCCACTGTCCCCCCTCCCCTTCCCCCCTCTCCCCCAGCCTAGCTCTGTGAGTGTTGTTCCCTTCCCTGTGCCCAAGTGTTCTCATTGTTCATCACCCGCCTATGAGTGAGAACATGCGGTGTTTGATTTTCTGTTCTTGTGTCAGTTTGCTGAGAATGATGGTTTCCAGGTTCATCCATGTCTCTACAAAGGACATGAACTCATCGTTTTTTTTTGGCTGCATAGTATTCCATGGTGTATATGTGTCACGTTTTCCTTGTCCAGTCTATCATCGATGGGCATTTGGGTTGGTTCCAGGTCTTTGCTATCGTAAACAGTGCCACAATGAACATGCGTGTGCATGTGTCTTTATAATAGAACGATTCATAATCCTTTGGGTATATGCCCAGTAATGGGATTGCTGGGTCAAATGGAATTTCTATTTTTAGATCCTTGAGGAATCACCACACTGTCTTCCACAATGGTTGAACTAATTTACACTCCCACTAACAGTGTAAAAGTGTTCCTATTTCTCCACATCCTCTCCAGCATCTGTTGTCTCTAGATTTTCTAATGATTGCCATTCTAACTGGTGTGAGAGGCTATCTCAATGTGGTTTTGATTTGCATTTCTCTAATGACCAATGGTGAGCATTTTTTCATATGTTTGTTGGCCTCATATATGTCTTCTTTTGAAAGTGTCTGTTCATATCCTTTGCCCACTTTTGAATGGTTTGTTTGTTTTTTTTCTTGTAAATCTGCTTTAGATCTTTGTAGATTCTGGCTATTAGCCCTTTGTCTGATGGGTTGATTGCAAAAATTTTTTCCCATTCTGTTCATTGCTGGTTTACTCTAATGATTGTTTCTTTTGCTTTGCAGAAGCTCTTAAGTTTAATTAAGTCCCATTTGTCTATTTTGGCTTTTGTTGCCAATGCTTTTGGTGTTTTAGTCATTAAGTCCTTGCCTGTGTCTATGTCCTGAATGGTTTTGCCTAGGTTTTCTTCTAGGGTTTTCATGGTATTAGTTCTTATGTTTAAATTTTTAATCTATCTGGAGTTAATTTTTGTATAAGGTGTAAGGAAGGGGTCCAGTTTCAGCTTCTTGCACATGGCTAGCCAGTTTTCCCAACACCATGTATTAAACAGGGTATCCTTTCCCCATTGCTTGTTTTTGTCAGGCTTGTCAAAAATCAGATAGTTGTAGGTGTATGGCATTACTTCCAAGACCTCTGTTCTGTTCCATTGGTCTATATCTCTGTTTTGGTACCAGTACCATGCTGTTTTTATTACTGTAGCCTTGTAGTATAGTTTGAAGTCAAGTAGCATGATGCCTCCAGCTTTGTTCTCTTTGCTTTAGATTGTCATGGCTATGTAGGCTCTCTTTTGGTTCCATATGAAGTTTAAGGTGGTTTTTTCCAGTTCTGTGAAGAGGGTCATAGGTAGCTTGATGGGAATAGCACTGAATCTATAAATTACTTTGGGCAGTATGGCCATTTTCACAATATTGATTCTTCCTAACCATGAGCATGGAATGGTTTTCCATCTGTTTGTGTCCTTTCTTATTTCCTTGATCAGTGGTTTGTAGTTCTCCTTGAAGAGGTCCTTCACATCCTTTGTTCGTTGTATTCCTAGG
>CAUYLG010055805.1:0-30150 GCA_963573385.1 Cacajao melanocephalus | reverse complement strand
TTTTTTTTTTTTTTCATGGGGGTGGGACCAGCTGAGCCTGATCACCTGGCTCCCTGCCTCAGAGCCTTTTTTGTTTTGTTGAACGATTGACTCTCTCCCAGGTGTCCCAGTCGCCTGATGAAAAGGCACCGGGATCTGTGTGATTTCCCCTGCGGTGACCCACTGCGCCAGCTGAAACAGCAGCACTGATATTTGTGGCGCTTTTTTGCCTGGGAATCTCCTGGCCTGGCTCCCTGTTTCAGACCCCTTTTTAATCAGATGAATGGGCAATTCTGCCTTCCCGAAGCTCCACTTGCCAGCTAGAAGGGAGACCCAGACTAGTGTATTTTGTTCGGAGAACTGCCACGCCTGGGCGCTGGCAAAACAGCCGCGCTGGCCAAAAGAGCCACGCTGGCGACTTGTAGGGCTCCTCCGCCTGGGAATCTCCTAGTCTGTGGGCAATAAAAGTCTGTCCAGAAATGTGGCATCCACTCACCCTCTGCGCTTTCACTGGGAGCTGCAATCCTGAGCTGTTCCTAATCGGCCATCTTGGATTGCCCCCAATAACTAGATTCTTCTTGAACCATAACTTACTTGAAAATTTATTGTTTAGTTTCCAAATATTTAGAGATTTTTTATGTATTTTAATGTTATTGATTTCTAATTTAAATTCATCATGGTCAGGGAACATGCTTTTAAGTTTATTGAAACTTGTTTTATGATACAAAATATTGTTAATCTTGGTAAACATTCCATGTCACATAAAAATAAGGTATAATTTACTCTTTTGGGTGAAATGTTCTATAAATGTTAACTAGGTCAGGTTTGTTCATACTGTTTTTCAAATCTTCTACATTCTTACTAACTTGCTATCTAGTGGTTTTATCAATTACAAAGTGAGTTTTTTTTTCCAACTGATTATATTCTATTTTTATTGATCCATAGTATTTGAACATATTTAGGAAGTATATGTTATATGCATAGAATGTGTAATGCTCAAGTCAGGTTATTTAAGACATCTATCAATACAAGCATTTGTAATTTGTATGTGTTGAGAACATTTAAAGTCCTCACTTCTATTTTGAAATGTACAATACATTATTGTTAACTATAGTTATCCTACTCCAAAAATATGAAATCATTCACTAATTTGCATATCACCCTTGTACAGACGCCATGCCAATCTTCTCTGTATTGTTCCACTTCTAGTTTATGTGCTGCTGAAGGAAGCATATTTTCTTAGCTGTAGCCTCCTGAGAGACCCTGAGTATGAACCACCTAGCTAAGGCATTTTTGAATTTATGCCCCTCAGAAACTGTGTAAGATAATAAATGTCAGTTGTGGGCACTGATAAGTTTTGGGTTAATGTGTGATCCCACAATAGAAAACTAATATATCTCTTATTTTAGAATTGAATATTTTTTAATTGTATTGTATCTGCTTTATTGGTTTATTAGTTTTTTAGTTATATTGTTTGTTATGTTTTGTTTTAGCAGTTGTTCTAGGCTTTATTGTATGCATGTTTGACATATTATTGTCTACCTTCAAATAATATTATACCACTTCAAGCACAGCATAAGAATATTCAAGTATTATATTTCTGTTTTTATCATCTGAATTTTGTGCTTTTGTTGTCACATATTTGTTATGTGTATAATAAACTCAAAAATAAATTATTATTTTTATTTACTTATTCACTTTTTGAGATGGAGTCTTACTCTGTCACCCAGGCTGGTGGGCAGTGGTGCAATGTTGGTTCTACCTCCCAGGTTCAAGCGATTTTCATACCTCAGCCTCTTGAGTAGCTAGGATTACAGGTGCACTCCCAAGCCCGGATTATTTTTGTATTTTTAGTAGATATGGGGTTTCAGCATGTTGGTCAGTCTGTTCTCGAACTCCTGACTTCAAGTGATCTACCGGCCATAGCCTCTCAAAGTACTGGGATTACAGGTGTGAGCCACCACGCCCAGCAAATTATTATTTTTAAATAATTTTATTTTATTTTTATCCCATTTCTTAAATAGAATAAAAATATTTCATGTTTACCTAACAGCATATTAATGATTTCTGATTTTATTCATTCCTTAGCAAAGATCTAAAAATTTTTTTGTCATTATCCTTTGCTAGAACATCCTTTAATGTTTCTTATAATGCTGGTCTAAGAGTGATCCGTGTTTGTTTTCTTAAGAAGTCTTTATTTTGCCTTTATTTTTAAAAACATATTGTGATGTTTATACAATTCTAGGTTGACTTTTTCTATTTTCTTTTTATCTCTTTTCTATGTCACTACCCTATGTTCTGGGTTGTATTATTTCTGATGATATGTCGATGCATTTTTTTTGTCTTCAATTCACAGTGTATCTTTTCCTGACTATTTTCAAATATTTTCTCTTTATTACTAGTTTTCAGCAGTTTTATTATCATGTGTCTTTATGTAGTTACTTTCCTATTTCTTGTGCTTTGGGCTCATTGAGCTTCTTGAATATGTGGGTTTATAGTTTTCAAATTTGGAAACATTTTAAACATTACTTTTTCAAATAATTTTTTGTTTCTTTATCCTTTTCCCCTCTGCTATTTCAGTTTACACATATGTGTGGTTAGTTAATATTCTTCCATATCTCAGTCATGCTTTGTTGATTTTTTTTCAATTATTTTCTTTGGATTTAAAAAAAAACAGTTTTTTTGCTATATCTTAAAATTGATCAATCTTTTCTTCTACATGTCTAATATGCTGGTAATTCCATAAAGTGTATTTCTTATTTTATGCATTGTAGTTTTCATTTCCTGATAAAATAAGTTTGATTTGGATGTTTTTTAAATCTTTATTTCTTTCTTCATTATGCTCATGCAACTATCTACCTTTTGTAAATAAGCTAAGAATAAACTTTTAATATTCTTATTTACTAATTACATCATGTTTGTAATTTGTGAGCTACTTATTTTGCTTAATTTTTCTCCTTATTAAAAATTATATTTGAATACAGTTTGTATGTATGGTAATTTTTGGATAGATTATATAGACACAGATTTTCATGTTGAATTTCTCTTTTTTTTTTGGTATTAAATAAATTTTGGGTTTGCTCTAGGACACAGTTAAGTTACTTGAACGGTCTGATCCTTTGAATCTTTCTTTTCAGCTTTCTTAGATGAGTTCAAAGTAGCTATTTAGGGCCAATTTAGCCCCACTACCAATGCAATCTTCTTCTCAAATCTATATTCAATGTTCTATGTGTTTAAAAATCTTTCCACTCAGGCTGGTGTGAACACGAATTATTTCTGACCATAGTTCTGGAGACTGATTGCTCATCTACCTTTTTCTACTGTTTTTTTTTCTCTCAGTTTAGTAGTTTCTCACACATATCCAGTAGTCAGTAGGCAGCCTAAGATTTGAGTAGAACCCTCTACAGGTCTCTAGAACTTTCTCTCCTCTCTGTTTTTGTTTCTTCTCTCCAGAACACTTCTCTAAAAATTTTAGTCATGTCAAGGAAGACATTAGATCTATTGAGGTCTACTTTTTTCACTTTGTGTCCTGGAAATGTTCTTCAGGAAATAATCTGTTCTCTTTGCCCAGAGAATATGCTCATGTGCTACATATAGCATATGTGTTATCTATGTTTTTTGAAAAGTTTTGAAGTTGGATGCCTGAGACCAGTCCCTATGACTCTACAATGGACAGAAATTCCTAGGTTATTTTGACTTTAGTTAAAAGCAATGTAATCTTCTCTCATGTTATTATCTAGTAACCTATGCTTATAAACATTCTACATGGATAAAATAGTCTCTTGATTGAATAGCTGAGTTTTTAAAATTCAAAAGCATTAACACTAAACTATATTATGTATTAGCACAAAGAATTCAGATGAAGAGAAACATTAAATAAGTCAACTTTGTTGCTCAGGATATAGGGAAACATATTTTTATCCTTTCAGCAGAAGCTTTGGGATCCAGCAGACACTCTTTTTGGTGTCTCTCCCTCAGAGTAGCATTATCTGACAAGATGACATATTGCCAGAGTAAAAGCAACAGAATCAGCCATGTTTATTGTAAATCAAGCAACACATCTAAATGACTGACTGACATTTTACACTGATTATCCTGATGTTTTGGTGATTTTGTAACATGACTATCTTTCAAAGAAGTATTCCTTTGAAATAGCTACTCTGAACATTAAATAGAGAGAGTAGCAAATGTTGGCCATTATCTAAATGTCTTGGCATGTATGGTTTGGTAGATAGCACAGGTGAGCCATATTTTATGTAATTATCTGAGTCATTCAGAAACCCTTAAATCCTTTTTAGTTTAAAAAAAAACTCAAGTAATTGCATTTGTATAGATTTCACCTAAGTTCTCAGTCTGTGAACTCATTTGGTCACTGTTGAAAAGTGGTTCTAAAAATAACCAAAGGCTCAAAAGAAAGGTGACTGAAATCATAAGTAGATATTTAGATATATCAGAATCAAGTCATCTATTCTTTTTGATCTGATTGTTAAGTGGAAGCTTTGATGCTATATCTGTGCCTCTTTTCAAAAGGCAGACAGTTAAGAAAATACTTACAATCAGAATTTAATTCTCATGAATTTTACCTCATGGGTTACCTAGGTAAATCTGCCGGTTTTCAGTGATCCTTAAAACTTACACTTGTATCTAGAAAGAGATATAGATTATATACATTTGAAGGTTTTATAATGGGTACCTTAATATCTCTAGCTTAAAAGAGTCTGCAGTAATATTTTGGTTTTGACATGAATATTCATTTACTTTGTGAATGAATTATTCATACACTTATTAAGCACCTACTGTGTTCCAGGCACTATACTATGGTAGACAATTCTTACCATATTTTATTGCTCATTTGCTTATGACTTAGAATTATGTATATTATACATAATGCAAATGCCTTTCAAAAAATATGGAGTTTCATCTTTTTTTCATTTTTTGAAATGGAGTCTCACTCTATCACAGAGGCTGGAGTGCAGTAGAGTGATCTCAGCTCACTGCAACCTCCATCTCCCAGGTTCAGGCGATTAGTTCCTCAGCCTCCCCAGTAGCTAAGATTGCAGGTGCCCACAACCATGCCTAACTATTATTTCTATTTTGTGTAGCGATGGGGTTGCCATATTGGCTAGGGTGGCCTCCAACTCCTGACTTCAAGTAATCTGCCCACCTCAACCTCTTAAAGTGCTTGGATTACAGGCATGAGCCACTACACCTAGCCTAGTTTCATCTTTTCGATTCTATTTCATTTCTTCCAGTTACGAATATCAAGTTTATTTTTCTCAACAATTTTTCTGAGTCAATTTCATGCTTAAAAACTTACTATACATTGATTGTTATCTGAAGAATAAAGTTAAAACTACTCATCCTTTAATTCAAAGCCCTATTGGTTCTAACCTATGCTATCTACATTTTCCATAAGAACCCTAACAAAACATTCATTACAGTCAAACTATTTTATTTGTATTTTTCCCAGGATTTTCCATGATAATTTTCACCACCACCTCTTTGGCAAAGTCATTTATGCCCTCTAGGAATGTCCTCCCTATTGTCTTCTACTTATTGTAAACTTATTTTTCCCTCAAGAAAAATCAAACAACATTCCTTCAAACAAACATTCGTGATATCTATCCAAAGTGATGTTTTCTTAATATGGACACAAACACATTATCACTTACTATGTATAATACTGGCTTATATTATTTTGGTCCATAATGTAATGGCACTAATTTCACAAGCTGTATTTTAAAACTACTCTAATATTTTATAGTCTGATGAAGTTTTATCTCTTCATCTAAAGATAAAATAATTTATACAAATAAAATAATTTGACTGTGATGAATGTTTTGTTAGGGTTCTTATGGAAAATGTGGTAGAGAGCATAGGTTAGAACCAATAGGGCTTTGAATTAAAGGATGGGTAGTTTTAACTTTATTCTTCAGATAACAATCAATGTATAATAAGTTTTTAAGCATGGAATTGACTCAGCAAAATTGTTGAGAAAGATTAGTGCCACATCTAGATTGTATGCCCTTATGTGAAAGGAGTATGGTCTTAGACAGTTCTGCCTTCCGCTATCACCCAGCACAGTACCTGGCACAGAGTAGGCTACCAGAAAGCATTTTCTTCCTTTACTTAGTGTGGCAGCTGGAACCGTAGAAACAGTGCTGAACTGAGAATCAAGTTTGGATTTCAACTTTATGTGGGTTGTTTCCTGTTAGAAAACTCACTTGAATTTTTCTGGACCTGTTTCATCAGCTGTATCATGAGAAACTTAATGACTTGATCTGTAAGTCTCATTTCGGCATCAACAACATGTGATTGACTTCAGTTCAACATATGCTGGAGTCAGAGAAACTTGTATACCTGCACATGAAAATTCGAAAGGATTGATTTTTCTCATATGGCAAGGAGAATACAATCGGTATTCCAGGGCTGACCCAAATCTCTTCTCTCTTTTTGCTCTACCATCTTTAGCATTTGATTTTCTTCTTCTTGGTCACAAGATGGCTGCTGTACCTTCAGGCCACTCTTTCAATCTAGTCAGAGGAAAAGGGATACTATAAAGGGCAAAATGTAAGTGTCAACTGAGCATGCCCCTTTTTATTATCAAATCAATAAGTTTTCTAAAAGCCCCAACTAGTAAATTTAGGGAAAATCAGTTTGTAGTTGGGAATTGCCATTTCAGCAAAGTTAATCTCTCTCTCTTTCTGTCTGCCTGTCTGTCTGTCTGTGTGTGTGTGTGTGTGTGTGTGTGTATTTGTGTGTGTGTGTCTGTCTGTTCATCTGTCTTTCTACATAATAGAGAAATGGGGAATAAACAAATAGGATCCTTCATATTGCTGTTGCATGAATATCAGTATCTTTAAATCTTTGCATTTTGGTAATTAATTACTGCAATGAAGCATAGAGTCTATAAGCAAATAAGAGCCAATAAAACATTTTGAGGAGATAAGTTAAAAGACTTTAGACATTTTAGTTTTAGGATATACTACAATGTGAATGTGGCCTTGATCTCTAGATTCTCTTCTCCAGAAGGCTGTATTGTATTTTTAAAATAAATTAACTGATATATAATGTATCTGCAATAATTCACATTCATTGAATGAGTTTTGACAGGTGTATACATTCATGAAACTATCACCAAAACCAAACCTTCCCATCACCTGCCCCACATTACTCCTGTTACTTTGCAGTTCATTTTATTCCACACCCCATCTCAGACAACTACTAATCTACCTTTATTTTTAACTATATTTATTTACATTTCTAGAGTTGTATATAAATTAAACATTCAGGATGTACTTTTTTGTGTCTGATGACTTTCCTCAGCATAATGATTTTAGGATCCAGCCATGTTATTACATATATCAATAGTTCTTTCCTCTTTATGGCTAAATAATATTCCATTATATGGGCATATCACATTTAATTTATTCACTTTTTGATGGACACAGTGTTTCTCTTAACTTTGGTTATTATAAATAATGTTGCTATACACATACATATGCAAGTCTTTGTATTGACATAGATGTTCATTTTTTCTTGGCCAAATATCTAGGAATAGAATGTATGAGTTGTTTGGTAAAGCAAATGTGACATTTAAAAGTCTGATGAAATGTTTTCTAAAATGACTTTGGCCAGTTTACATTCCTACTAGCAATTTATAAGAATTTGAGTTCTTCACACTCTTGTCAACACTTGGTGTAGCCAGTGTTTACTTTTAGCTATTCTGAGGGAAGTGGAGCCATTGGATTTTACATATTTATTTTGATTAAGTCATTTCCCTGATTTATTTCTAATGACATTTTTCTATGATACTTGAGTTGATTGTCTTGGATTTTCAAAGTAGACAAATCATATCTAGAAATAATGATAATTTTGTTTCCTTTTTAATTATATAACTCACTTTTAAATTTTAAATTATAATGGACTGTTAGAACTTCTGGACATATAATACATAATATTAGTGATGGTAAGCATATTTCTTCTATTTCTGATTAATGGCAGTACCTTTAGTGATTCAGCATTTGGAGTAGGCACTTTTCATCACATTAAATACTAAGTTTTTAAAAAGTGTGGCCAAAGAGGTTTCTTTTTTAAAAAAAAATCATAGCTTCATGATAAATTTTGGAAATTAGCCTTTTGGTATCTCTTGATATTACTTTCTCCCCAATTTGATTCAAATCTCTTGGATGAGCTCTTTTTGAGTAAATATTACTTAAAATTTTTGTTTGTTATTTTATTTATAATTTTATCATAAGTAGTCATAAATGATATTGATCTTTATTTGTCAGGTCTTCGTATCAGTGTGATACTGTCTTTATGAAAATCAATATAAAATCTTTCCAACTACGTTTATGCTCTGAAATAATTTATACAGCATTAAAGTTATTATTCCTTTAATATTTGGAAGAACTCATCACATTAACTTACATATGTTTTTGGAAGAAAATCTCCAATAACCTTTCTGAATGTATTTCATAATGTTTGATCTATTAAGATCTTCTGTTTCTTAAGTCTATATTGGCTTCTTCCACCCCCATCTCCCCATTTCTCTGCTTTGTCCGACAGACACAGTCATTTATTTAATTGCACAGTTCAACTTATTAGAACAGAGCATTATTTAAATGCCTAATAATTTTTAAAATTCCAATATTTGTGATTCAGGCCATTTCTGTTTCCTAGTCTCCTGCATTTACTTCTTCTTTTATTCTATTAGATTATTTATGTGTTACTATTTATCTGTTGGTTAATTTGGTTTTGTAGAAAATACTACTGGATGTGCAAATTCATTTAATATTTTTGCGTTTTTAAAACATTGCTTGGTTTTGTCTTTCTTTTTCCATATCTAACTGCCTAATTGTAGTATCTGTTCAGTCTAGAGTGTGTCCTTTTACGGTCTCTGTTCATGAGCGATGGTGATTAGGTGAAGGAGCTATCAGAAGCATGGAGCACAGAAAAGATATCACTCCAATCTTTTTAGTCTTGTGCTGTCATTTTTGAAGCTAGACTCACATGTTTTATCTGGCACATTTCATGTTTTCTAGATATTCACTTCCATCTTGCACTGATTTTTTCATTCAACAGATATTTTTAAGAGCATTTATTAAAGCATTTATTAAGCTATAGGCATGGTAGCAATGGGAACCCAGATTTAAGTAAGCCAGGCAAATTCTCTTCCTTTAAAAAATTGATGGTCAAGTCAGGAACAAAGGTAATCAAACAGTGATGATAATAAAGTGTAATGAGGAGTGAAATTGGGAAAATACAGGGTGCATTGGGGGCCCCCCAAGAGAACATTTGCCTAGATCAGAGAAAACCTGCTTTGTTTCCGACTGTTGTTCTAATCATTCATTTCCTGTAATGGAAGGAAGAAGCAGCCCATAGCTCCAGGCTGCCTTTTCAAGGAACTCTGAAACTGTACAAGATTAAGTCATGTTTCTTATCCTCAGACTATTTCGGTTTAATCACTTGATGTGAGAGGAAGAGCTGAATCAATAATACTGATGAATCAATAATATTCATGCTCCAAACAAATTCCTGAGCAGAATTAAAAATAAATGTAAGAGTAAGATTATAGTTGTGTAATAACCTACCCTGGGCTAGCATAACTGACTCCATTTTAGCTGTAAACTCCAACCTGGCTTCCCCCTCCTACCACAGCCCCTTTGGGTGCATAACTGGGTCATGCTGCACTTAGAGGCATTGAAGCTTACTGTTCTTAACACTTGTAACCATTGTCACCACACCCTGCTTGGCATACCTCCCCCCTGCTATTGTAAGAAAAAAGTTTCCCTTTGATCCTTGTGTAGAAGAAGCCTGATCACCCCCATTCTTGGTAATTGTATGGAAACCACCTGTGCCCACAACCTCTTCTTCTAATCTGCTTTTCTGCTTCTGTAAAATTCCACTTCAGCTAAGTACTCCCCTCCCCTACCTAAATGAAGTTATAAAAAATAATCAGCCCCCTTCCTCAGAGCCAAGAGAATTTTGAGCATTAGCTGTCTCTCAGTCGCTGGCTAATTCATAAAGGACTCTTAATTTGGAATTCAGAGCATGGCGCATTCCTTCTAACTTGCTTGGTTACAACAGTTGCAGGGAAATTAGCAAAAAAGCTAAAATTAATAAAATTAATTAAAAATGACTATGTAGCCACTGGATCTGTGCTCAAACATAATTTGTAAAAGACTGTTAGTCTTCAGATGGATTAAATTGGGTTGATTGTGTGGTTGGAATGAGGAATAAAGCAAAGACCACCACATCCTCATTCTACACAGTATTACTGCTGTTACTGAGCAATCAAGACACTTAGAATTCCTCAGGAAGCAGATGTTCCAACATCTGCTGCTAAAGATGGATGCAGCATTCATTAGTGGTGTGGCCAGCCTATCACGAAGTGAACCAAGTCAAATGTGATGGTGTCCAAAATAATGAAACAAGCTTTAATACAGGGGTGTCCAGTCTTGTGGATTCCCTGGGCTACATTAGAAAAAGAATTGTCTTGGGCCACACATAAAATACATTAACACTAGTGATAGCTGATGAACTAGAAAAAATACTGCCAGAAAATCTTATAACGTTTTAAGAAGTTTGTGAATTTGTGTTCAAAGCTGTCCTGGGCCGCATGATGTCCATAGGATGGACAAGTTGCTTTTATAGAAAAATCAGGTTACAGAAATGATTATTTAGCATTGGGGGATTTGCAATGAGGAAAAACACTCATCACTCTTTCTTCCACATTCAGAACCTATAGAGAAATAGCTATAGCAGCCAGGTGAAATGTAAATTACAGTATTACTTTATTGTTGATAAAGACGAATTGGAGAAGTCAACTTAAGTGGGGTCTGTCATAACCTCTTATAATTCTAGGCTTTGGGACTCTATGGGGATGGATAAGTGTGCAGAGCAGGTCCTTAGACCACAAAAGGAAGATCACATGGCCTTGGAACCATTGATGGGGAGAGCCAATGGCAAGTGCTTGCTTCTCAACAGCAACCATTAAGTCCAGAATGCTGCCTCATGGGAAAAAAAAATAAAACAATGAATATCAGGGTGTCATCAACTTAGCAATCAAATGAATCCTCCCTGTTTTTCTTGGAAGGCACAAGTGTGGGCTTAGAAGTGTCAAGAGCTGCTTGTCCCCAGTGCTTCTCTGAGAAGATGGAAAAATTTCTTATTGTATGAATGACTGCAGAAGAGGGAGAGTATGTGAAAAAGTTTAAACACATGTAATAAAAGCACATCGCTTCTGAAAAAACACTGAAATAGAAAGTCAACATTTTGAAATACATAGTTCAGTTGAATGAGATTATGAGTGATATTCGTTTCCATATTTTCTAATCATTCTCCAGTAATCACGTGTTTCCTGAATAATTGAGAGAAAAGCAACATCACTTGTTTTTAAATATATTCACAGTAAGGGCTGATATTTTGAGTTTTCCTATAATAAAGTAGTTCCTAAAACACTTTGCTTGGCAAATAGAAAATATAAATTCTAAAAGGGCAGGAAATCACTGTCAACAACAAATCAATTGATAATTATTTGATACCTACCATATGCCAAATATTATTTTATGTGCTCATTGGTTAACAAGAGAAAGTCTCTTCTTTCTGAAAAGGTTTTGTTCTAGTAGGGGCAAGCACCAAACATATGAACAAACAAACAAAAAGCATAATTTCAGATATGATAACTGTTCAAAAGAAAATAAAGCCAGGTTAGGTGACTATCTGGAGGTCTGTTATTCCATGAAGAAGTAACTGCAAATATAAAGTCCTGACAATTAGGGTTGTAAAAACATCTGACAGCAGGGGACACACAGATAACACAGGTCAAGAGACAATATGGAACAATAAAAACTGTCCTCATATGTAAAGTATAGGTCCCATCTGAAAGATGGAGTACCAGAAATCTGAGTCTACTCTTTCTGGATTTAAATTTTTTTTTTTTTCGTGAGAAACTAGAAACCCGTATTATTGAGAAATGTCTCCCAATTTTTAAATGTTTGGAAATAATTCACAGTATTTTGGGCCAACATATACGAATGCACACAAAGATAGATCTGAAGTAAGTCAATAGGAACAAGACCATTCATGAAGACAATGTAGAGAAAAAGTGAGCAGTCTTTGTCTATTTCAGAATCTTGCTACCAGTCATCCTGAGCCCAATGTGACAAGATCTTGTTGTAAAGATCAGCTTCAATTTTTAACTATCAATTTTCAAGCTTTGTAAAGCACAGAGCGGAAGGAATCCTAGGATCATAAAGTTCATCCTAGGCAGTAAACATCACAGACAGTTGAGGCCCAGGTAGATTAAGTGATTTGACCACTGATCCACCACTGGGAAATGGGATTCAAATGTGCTGCCCAGAGCCCTTTCCACTGCACAAAAGTGTCTTTTACATGTCTTATGTTCTTTGATTCAGGCTCTGGATAATATCCCAACGTACCAGATGTTGTCTTGATTTATTTTGTTTCCTTTTCATATTCCGACAGCTGAAAGGGTAAACTAAATAAGTGCATCTCAAATATGTTCAAGAATCACAGTGACTACTGGCATAAACAATTGGATATTCAATAGTGGGATAGCATTTGAAAGAATCATGAAACAATATGTGTAGGTATGAGAGCATTACATCATCTACACAGTAATTGAATCTATTTTAAAATGGGACAAACACAAAAACATCTACCACTTCGATGTTGGACATTTTAATACAAATTTTTACTTTACATGATCTTTACAGCAAGGTCTTGTTACACTGGGCTCAGGATGGCTGGTACGGAGATTCTGAAATAGACACAGTCTGCTCCCTTTCTCTCCACGTTGTCTTCATGAATGGTCTTGTTCCTGTCCTCAGAGATGGCTTTTTATTACAGTGTCTGATGGCAGAGGACAGTGAGGTAATAGCTAGTGAAAAAGTATAGAGGATCGAGAAAGAGAGCGCTCAACCTAGGCAAAAAAGCACTCAACATTATTCTTTTGGTAAAAATTTCACAATTATGTTTTATTAATCACTGATGTAAATGTTGGTTTTCTAGTAAATCCTGTTAGTCTTATTTTTTCTGTGTTCCCGTTTTTTGAAATGAGTGAAGGAATGAAAACACACGCAAGAAATTGTACTTATCTTGAGAGAAAACATCCGTCTTAAAAGTAGTTTAGCATTTAAATATCCTGCAGGGGTGTAACTATCTTGTTGTGAGCAGGAAACAGGGAGGCAGGCAGGGATGGAGCAAGGAGTTCTGGGGGAACATCAGAGTCTCTTTTTGACTCCTGACTGGTGTTATTATGAAAAGTCAAGAAATGGTGAGACATGTAATTCAGGAGATCTGACTTTTATTACCAGGTGCGTGGAGGTGTGATGTTGGTTTAGTTCCCAAATATTTTACATGGTTCCTTTATTATTCAAACAGACCCAATAACAATATAAAATTTATTTCCAGACCAAAACTTTAAAAGGGAGAAAGTGCTGGCCGCGAGGTGGCTCACGCCTGTAATCCCAACACTTTGTGAGGGTGAGGTGGTCGGATCACAAGGTCAGGAGATCAAGGCCATCCTGGCCAACATGGTGAAACCCTGTCTCTACCAAAAATACAAAAAATTAGCCAGGCATGGTGGTGGGCGCCTGTAGTCCCAGCTACTTGGGAGGCTGAGGCAGGAGAATCACTTGAACCCAGGAGGCAGAGGCTGCAGTGAGCTGAGATCACGTCATTGCACTCCAGCATGGGCGACAAAGCGAGACTCTGTCTCAAAAAAAAAAAAAAAAAAGAAAGAAAGAAAGAAAGAAAATGCTAAACAAATGCCTAATTACCAAATAATCTCAATTTATATGAAGACTCTTAGATGGAGTGGTTATTGGAAGTTTATTCTTTTGTTTTGTTTTGTTTTGTTTTTGTTTTTGAGAAGGAGTCTTGCTCTGTCACCCAGGCTGGAGTGCAGTGTCACAATCTCAGCTCACTGCAACCTCTGCCTTCTGGGTTCAAGCAATTCTCCTGCATCAGCCTCCCGAGTAGCTGGGATTACAGGCGAGTGCCACCACGCCTGGCTAATTTTTTTTGTATTTTGTTAGTAGAGACAGGATTTCACCATGTTGGTCAGACTAGTCTCAGACTCCTGACTTCGTGATCCTCCCGCCTCATCCGCCCGAGGTGCTGAGATTATAGGCGTGAGCCACCACGCCTGGCCTGCAAGTTTATTCTTTAATCAATGACCTAAATTTATTTTCTTAGAATTTATCTCTGATGCTGCTAGAACAGTTACCTATGTTAAATGTGGCAATTTATGTTAAAGCACTCCCATGACTACACTGCCTTGCATATATATATATAACAGATGGAGCCCTTGCTGGTTTTGTGAGTTAAAAGAAAAGGCTGACTGGCTGCTACATGCATGACCTCCCAAATGAGCCCTATGTTGGTTGATTTTCCATACGACAGTATGATCAATCTACCTATCTATCATCTATCTATTTATCTATCCATCTATCTATCATCGATCATCTTTCAATCATCATCTATCATCACATATTTAGAAAAAACTAGGATCTAAACTTGTGCTACCTAAGCTCTCAAGAGATTGATGTAAAACCAGTTTATTATGCATTTAAGTTTACTCAGCTACTATGTATAACTCCCTTCTCGCTAATAGATTACTGCTGCCTGAATGTTGGTTTCCCTCCAGAATTCATACATTGGAATTGAACCTCCATTCTAGTAAATCCTGTTTGTCTTCTTTTTTTCTATGTCCCAATTTTTTCAAATGAGTGAAAGAATGAAAACACACACAAGAAATTGTATTTACATCGAGAGAAAACATCCATCTTAATAGTTTCGCATTTAAGTATCCCACAGGGATGTAACTATTTAGTTGTGAGCAGGAAACAGGGAGGCTAGCAGAGCTGGAGCAAAGAGTTTTTTGGGGACATCAATGGGTCTTTTTTTGAATCCTCATTGGTCTTATTATGAAAAGTCAAGAGTTAAGAGATGGGGCCTTGGGAGGTGATTGGGTCATGAGGGCTTCTCTCTCACGGGTGGGATCAGTGCCTTGACAAAGGTATTAAGGGAGTGCATTTATGCCTTTGTGCCCTTCTGCCATGTGGGGATGCAGCAACAAGGTGCCATCCTGGAAGCAGAGGGCAAGGCCTCACCAGACACTGAACCTGCTGGCGCTTTGATCTTAGACTTCTCAGCCTCCAGAACTGTGAGAAAGAAATTTCTATTATCTGTAAATTACCCAGTCTGTGGCATTTTGTTATAGCAGCAGAAATGAATTAAGACATAATAGAAGCAGAAGTCTCTAGTATGAGCTTTCCAGAAAGTTTATGCCTTTTTTTTTTTTTTTTTTTTTTTCAGATGGAGTCTGGCTCTGTTGCCCAGGTTGGAGTGCAATGGTGTGATCACAGTTCACTGCAGCCTCCAACACTCAAGCAATTCTCCGACCTCAGCCTCCCAAATAACTGGGACTACTGACCTGCCACCGCTTCTGGCTAATTTTTTAAATTATTATTTGTAGAGACAAGGACTTGCTATGTTGCCCAGACTGGTCTTGACCATGAAAGCTCAAGCAATTCTCTCACCTCAGCCTCCTGAGTAGCTGGAAATACACAGGTGCACATTAGCACATCTGGCTCATCTTTTAAACTTGTTTGTAGAGACAAGGTCTCACTGTGTTGCTCAGGCTGGTCTTGAACTCCTGGGCTCAAGTGATCCTCCCACCTTGACCTCCCAAAGTACTTGAATTACAGATGTGACCCACCATGCCAGGTCAGTTTTTGCTTTCTTGATTAAAAGAGACAGATTCAACAGGCACCTCTGTTTACTTTCACCTTTAACTTTTGTCCTTTTTTTTCTGCTTGGAATAAGGATATGATGCTTGGAGGTATAGCAGCTGTCTTGAGACTCATGAAGTGACTCATACAAAAACAAAAGCCAAAAGAAATATAGAAAGAGCCTGGATACCCTAAGGCAGCGCTTCTTAGTCTATCTGTGGTTAAAGATAACTTAAACAACAAAATTCAACCTATTGTGGACTGATTAAAATACAATCAAATAAATAAATAAAGTTATTCAAAATACCTGCTACTATGTTTTATTAGACTCAGAAGACGTTAAATAATTCTGTCAAATTTTATCCAAGTTTCTAAATGCTTACTCCAATATTCTACACTTGTCTTATCTGTGTTAGTTTGCTCGGATTACCATAAAAAAATACCATAGCTTTGCACAGTGGCAGCATCGTAGCCAATGAGGTTTATCTGAGGCGCGATTATTGCTAATTGAAAACTTTTACCAATACCCCGCCATGACAACTTGAAACATAGTCGGCGTTGGTAATTTTGGGCAGTCTCTATGGGGACTGAAAAAAAAAAGAAAAAAAATACCATAAACTGTGTGGTTTAAATAATAGAAATTTATTTCTCATAGTTAAGGAGGCTGAAAGTCCAAGACCGAGGAGTTGGAAGGTTGAGGTTTTTCTGAGACCTGTCTCCTGGTTATGTCGCCTTTTTGCTGTGTTCTCACATGGCCTTTTCTCTCTATGTGCACATCCCTGGTGCTTCTCCTGATTCTTATAAGGACACTAGTCATGTTAGATGAATGCCTCACCCTTATGATGGTTTAATCTTAATTACTTCTTTAAAGGCCCTATCTCCAAATAGCCACATTTAAGGGAGGTAGTGTTTTAACACATAAACTTCGAGAGGTCACAATTCCATCCATAACACCATCACAGACCAGTTTAGACTAACACCAGGAGCCCTGGGACCACACTTTGAGTGAATGGCCCTAAGATGAATTGTGAATATTGCACCTGCCCTGCACCTTCCAGAATTCTTGTTTAGTGAGAAAAATACATCTCTATTTATTGAAGCCACTGTGAGTCAGGTTTCTCTGACTTACAACTGAAAGATTCAAAATTGACATAACAAGGAAGCACATTTAGAAAATATATATTAGGAAATATAGCTGGCTTGAGAACCAAACCAGTTAACATACCTTTGAGAGTTTTCTGTCAATTACTCTGCACTCCCCTAATCTATTTTCCTTCTTCTGCTAACATCTCTATCTTGCCTTAACTCTTCTTTCTCAGTGCATACAATTTTCATAAAGGGCTGTCAATCAGGGTGCTCTGTCTTCCTCTGGATGGGGCACTTAAGCTAGTACAAGCCTGGTTTCCCCCCTTGATTAATGGTTGCCTTTGACTTGGAAACAAAGAAACTTGCTTATAGAGTGAGTTAATTCAGAAGACCAGTGAGAAGTTTTTAAGTGTGCTTGGTGAACAGGTAATCACTAAAAGAGAAATACTTGAAGCATTAGCTTAAACATTATATCTTTAGAGGAGTTTCGCTACCTGATTCTAACACTTAGGGTGCTTTCTCCTCTGTATTTCTACAGAACTTCGTATATATTTTCCCCAGAGTCATAATCATATCAGATAGCAAATATATGTTTATATTTCTTCTGCTTAGTCAACACACTTCATAAGGAAGAGAACTGGGTCTTTTAATCTTTGTATGACCAGTAATCATCATAGTAGAGGTGCATAATCTGCATTTAATAAATAATTGCTGAATGAATGAACTCCTTGTTTCAATCAACAATTCAATTCATTTACTAACCAATAAATACAATTATAAAGGATGATTCGGTATCCAGTGTGCACTCTAGAGGCAGTGCTAGGGATATGGAGATGATAAGATATAATTACGACTCAAGAAGTTTGTGGGCCAGGAGAGGAGCCGATGTACAAGAACAGACTCCAGAACAGACTATGATGACGCAATAGGGCTAGGGGAGCAGAAACAATATTTATTCACTCATGCATGCAGCAAATCTTATCTATCTAGTACTATCTTTGAGTTGATCACGATGGGATCTAGCACACCATGAGGTGCTGGCTTTCAAAGCACCTCACAGTGTGGAGACATCAGGAAAGTCTTCTTGGAAAAGGCAACAGAACTGTTTTTCTTTGTTTGGGCTACTCTAAAAAATACCATACTAGGTGGTTATAAGCAACAGAAATTTATTTTTCACTGTTTTGGAGTCTGGGAAGTCTAAAACCAAAAAGCTGGAAGATTTGGTGTCTGGTGAGGATTTGCCTCCTGGCTCATAGATGGCCATCTACTCACTGTCTCCTCACATGGTAGAAGGGGTGAGGAGCTTCTTTTTATTTGTTGTTTGGTTGGTTTTTTTGTTTGTTCATTTGTTTTGAGATGGAGTTTTGCTCTTGCTGCCCAGGCTGGAGTGCAATGGCACGATCTTGGCTCACTGCAACCTCCGCTTCCCTGGTTCATCCCCTTGGTCTTGAGCTCTCCCACAGAGTTCACAAGAGATCTGTGAACACATAAAAAAACACAAAAAGTCCATAGCACCTCCTGCCCCTACTCACTCTCTTTTTCCTGCTCCTCCTAGGGTCTTCCGCATTGATTAGAAGCTTCCTGATTCTGCTTCCTCAGCCACCTGAGTAGCTGGGATTACAGGTGCCTGCCACCATGCCCGGCTAACTTTTTTATTGTATTTTTAGTAGAGACAGGGTTTCACCATGTTGGCCAGGCTGGTCTTGAACTCGTAACCTCAGGTGATCCACCCACTTTAGCCTCCCAAAGTGCTGGGATTACAGGGGTGAGCCACTGCATCCAATCCAGGGGCTTCTTTTATAAGAGCTCTAATCCAGTCAATGAGCACTCCACCTTCATGACCTAGTCACTTCCCAAATATTTCATCTCCCAATATCATAACTAAGTCTTTACATATGAATTGGAGGGTGGCACAAATATTCAGTCCATCATAAGAACCCTAAAGAATGAGGAGATAATTTGAGATAGTCGCTGAAGAAGACAAGCATTGGCTGAGGATACAAAGAAATGTCACTGGACAGGTTTGAGGTCTCAGGTGATGTGTGAGAGAATACTTTGTAGTAACATCTACGTGCATAGCTGTGTGAATTTATTCAACACTCAGCTGCAGAGTCTTAGAAGCCGAGAATGTGGGTGGGGTTTAATAGTGAGCTAGCACTGGGATTTTGCTGGGACAATAATAACATAATAGTGGCATTGAGTGTTGGTGAGGCAGTATTTCAAATGATCAACCATGAAGTCCAGGCTGCGTAAGAAAGAGCAACCAGGAGGAGGCTGACTGGACATGGAGGGGACCAAGGAAGGAAAGAAGCTCCATTGAATCAAAGAGTTGATAGAGCTCCGGGTGTTTCTGTGTACATCATCAGCATCATCTTACATCATCCTTAAAACAACCTTAAGAAGGAGGCAGTTTTATTTTCTGCATTTTTAAGGGGGAAATAAACTGAGGTAGAGAAGGGTAGTTACTTGCCTGAGATCACACTCAATAAGAGGTGGAGTTTACATTCAGGTCCACCTCATCTGACAACAGAGCCTAACTTTTACATTATGTTAAGTAGGAGTTATACTAATTCCTGAAAATAGAAAAAAAAAAACAGGAAAATAACTGGTTTCTAAATCTATAATTATATAGAATCAATGTATGTTCTCACAGAACTAACACTAAATAAGTGTGATGGTTAATTGTATGTGTCAACTTGACTGGCATAAGGGTTTCCCAGATAGCTGGTAAAACCTTATTTCTGGGTGTTTTAGCATAGCAGAAGGGATTAGCATTTGAGTCAGTAGACTGAGTAAAGAAGATTGGTGTGTACCCACCAACGTGGGGAGGCATCGTCTCTTCTGTTGAGAGCCCAATAGAACAAAAAGGTAGAGGAAAGGCATATTCTTTCTTGCGTCTTGAGCTGGGATATCTATTTTCTCCTTCCCTGGGACATTGAATATCAAGGTTCCTGGGCCTTCAGACTCTGCTAGGAGTTACACTATTAGCTCCCTGGTTCTCAAGCTTTCTGACTCAGACTGAAATATACCACTGGCTTTCCTGGTTCTCCAGTTTTCAGATGGTGTAATGTGAGACTTCTTGGTCTTCATAATCACTTGAGCTAATTCCTATAATAAATCTTATATCTCTATATATCCTATTGGTCTGTTTCTCTGAAGAAAACTGATTGAAACAATAAGCATTTGAAAATCCTCGATTTTATATATAATGCTTTTCTCAATTATTAGATTGAAGCGTTTGACACTACTGAAATTTTACATTTCTGATTTACAGAAATATTTAGCAGTTTTAATGTAATACTACAATGTTATGACATCGTACTCTTGGTACAGTATACTTTTGGTATTCTTGCTACAAATGTGCTATCACTTCTTGCTAGGCACATGATGTGACATGTTTGACTATGTGACATTGCTCCTTTTTTTTTTTTTTTTTTTTTTTTTTAGAGGGAGTCTTGCTCTGTTGCCCAGGCTGGAGTGCAATGGTATAATCTCAGCTCACTGCAACCTCCGCCTCTCAGTTTCAAGTGATTCTTCTGCCTCAGCCTCCTGAGGAGCGGGGATTACAGGTGCGCGCCACCACACCTGGCTAATTTTTGTATTTTTAGTAGAGACAGGGATGTTGGTTAGGCTGATCTCAAACTCCTGACCTCATGATCCACCTGCCTTGGACTCCCAAAGTGCTGGGATTACAGGCATGAGCCACTGTGCCTGGCCAGCAAATTGGCTTTCAACACGTTGAGTGTTATTGATGATTTTACGTCAATTGCCTGTTCGATGAATTTAAATTTTCTCAAACTGAATTTCAGCTACTTGTCTGCCTCTTTCACATCACAAAACTTATTTTACTAAATTGTAACAATAGTAAGAATAACTAACATTTATTACGTTTTTACTTTGTGCCATTTTTAAGCTAATCACTGGCTGGGCCCAGTGGCTCACACCTGTAATCCCAGCACTTTGGGAGGCCGAGGAGGGCAGATCACTTGAGGCCAGGAGTTCAAGACCAGCCTGGCCAACATGGCAAAACCCCATCTCTACCAAAAATATAAAAATTAGCCAGGTGCAGTGGCATGCACCTATAATCCCAGCTACTTGGGAGGCTGAGGCACAAGAATCGCTTGAATCTGGGAGATGGAGGTTGCAGTGAGCTGAAACTGTGCCACTGCACTCCAGCCTGGGCAACCTGGCAAGATTCTGCTAAAAAAAAAAAATAGAAAGAAAGAAAGAAACACATTGGTTTGGTCCAGAAATGTGAGACAACTCGAAGCCGTGGGTGTGGGGGAGTGCTTCCAGCTTATAGGTAGATTTAAAATTTTCCTGGTTGACAATTGGTTGAGTTTAATCTAAAGACCTGGGATCAACAGAAAGGAATGTCTGGGTTAAGAAAAAGGATTGTGAAGACCCACATTCTTATTTGCAGAGGAAGCCTTCGGTAATAGGTTTCAGAGAGAACGGGTTGTATTTTTATCAGACTTGAAGTCTGTATTGATGTTAGTATCAGAGACGTATAATGAGGCATGTCTCACTGCCATTTCCCATCACAGTCTGAAACAGTCTCTCAGGTTAAATTTTTAAAAAGCCATGGCTGAGGAGGAGGTACATTCAGATGGTTGGAGGGCCATAGAATGTCATTTTTGGTTTACATTCTCTCCCTTCTGGCCAATATTTACCAGAGGCAACATCAAAAGCCATCAAACCTTTACTTTGTCCCATAGCATTGCCACAGTGGCATGGCTGCCTGCCCCCATCTATCGTGTCCTTCAATGGGACTTCCTATGGCTGAGGGCCTTAAGAGTCAAACTTATAGCCAATTAATTGTTCTAGGACAGACAGGAAGGGATGTGGACAGGTATTCATTACCTCTTAAATTATTATTTTAAGGCCGGGCACAGTGGCTCATGCCTGAAATCCCAGCACTTTGGGAGACTGAGGCGGGCGGATCACGAGGTCAGGAGTTTGAGACCATCCTGGCTAACATGGTGAAACCCCATCTCTAAAAATACAAAAAATTAGCCAGCGTGGTGGCGCACACCTGTAGCCCCACCTACTCGGGAGGCTGAGGCAGGAGAATCGCTTGAACCTGGGAGATGGAGGTTGCAATGAACTGAGATCACACTATTGCATTCCAGCCTGGATGACAGTGTGAGATTCTGTCTCAAAAAAAAAAATTCTTTATGGTTGGGTGGCTGCAAAAGTGACATAAAATAGTTTAGAAGGCAAAGTTCCTTGTTTTACCAGCTGTTTAGGCATCTTTGTATCCCTCATTGATTTGGAGGGTTTGACCTTGACCTAATTTTATCCCTCAAAACCAGCTCTTACAATCTCATGCACCCAACTCTTCCACAACCCTGGGCCTAGAGGGAGGGTGCTTGTATAGTTTTAGCAGCAGGCCATTTGCAATGAAAAACACATCAGGGCCCAGTGGGAGGCCAAATGAGGGAGATTCACATCTCTGGTCTTCCGAATATCATGATTTTGGTTTCCTTGGAAGTGAAACAAGGGGAGATAAACAACATTTGTAGTTTTACAATCAAAAGAGTATTTGTGTGTCAGAACAGAAAAACTTATTCCATTAGGGCACCAACTAAAAATATGAAGAAAAATTACCATCTGGTACTCTCTAGAGAATTATTGTAGCCAAGAAATAATCAATCTGCACTCAAAAAAACAAAAGTTAGGCCTGAAATCTAGTATTAACTGTTACATTTTTCCTTTGATACAATTTCTCTAGCCCCTTTTTTTCTATTAAGGAGAATTTATAGTATGACCAAATTTGTGTGTAAAATAAGTTTTAGGCTTATTATATTTGGCCTAATTATTTGTATAAAATGCAGCAATAATTGATTGGCCCCTATAGGCTCCTTTTAAGTTGGAGTTGCTGGAAATTTACTTAAAAACATGCTACTTTATAGTTAAAGTCTTGGTAAAATAACCAGTGTCTTCAATTGTTCTGTTTTAAAAAACTTACTGAACTTATCCAAATAACTACATGGTAACACATTTTGAAGAACTTAGATAGGAAGGTAAATTTGCTTACAAAAACATACTTCATGGCCGAGCTGGGTGTGGTGGCTCACATTTGTAATTCCAGCACTTTGGGAGGCTAAGGTGGGAGGATCGCTTGAGTCCAGCCTAGGCAACATGGCAAAACCCCATCTCTACAAAAAATACAAAAATCATGCCCGGCATGGTGGCTCATGCCTATAATCCCAGCACTTTGGGAGGCTGAGGTGGGTGAATCATCTGAGGTCAGGAGTTTGAGACCAGCCTGATCAACATGATGAAACCCCATCTCTACTAAAAACACAAAATTAGCCAGGTGAGGTGGTATATACCTGTAATCCCAGCTACTCAGGAGGCTGAGGCAGGAGAATTGCTTGAACCCAGGAGGCAGAGGTTACAGTGAGCCAAGATCATGCCATTGCACTCCAGCCTGGGCAACAAGAGTGAAACTCTGAGTCAAAAAAAAAAATTAGCTGGGCATGGTGGCATACGTCTATAGTCCTAGCTACCAGGAAGCTGAGGTGCGAAGATTGCTTGACCCCCTGAGGTGTGAAGCCTGCAGTGAGCTGGGTTGACACCACTGCACTCCAGCCTGAGTGACAGAGTGGGACTCTGCCTCAAAAACAAAGAAAAAACATATTCACCCAAATAAGTCAAAAAGAAAAAGATTTTCTTGACCCTTCTTTAACCAGAGCAGCAGCTTTCAACCAAGATGTTTGTTTACTTTAGAAATGCCGTTCACAAGTCAAGCAGCTCATGAGAGCTATCAGGTACTGTATCTAGCAGCTCCTCACAGAGTGAGAATTAGTCCTAAGAAAGGGGCTCCCTGCTTATCAGTATCTCCTCCTTATATCCCCAGGTAGCAAGATTCTACATAATTCATTTTTATTTTATCACGAAACTCTTTTGGGCACCATTATGTCTGTTAGCATAGGGTGTAGATCACTTGAGGCCAGGAATTCAAAACCCCATCTCTACTAAAAATACAAAAATTAGCTGGGCATGGTGGCACATACCTATAATCCCAGCTATTTGGGAGGCTAAGGCAGAAGAATCACTTGAACCTGGGAAGTGGAGGTTGCAGTGAGCCAAAATGGCACCACTGCACTCCAGCCTGGGCAACAGAACCAGACTTTGTTTCAAAAGCAAACAAACAAAATCCATTAGCATAGGGGTAGCTTCAATTAAAATTCCATAATAAGGCAATAAATGTTTTCCCAGGTGGAAATTCTCTAGTTCAGTCATTGACATTGGGAAGTACTTACTGTCTTTGGCCATCAGACCCAGTGAATGCTCCACTAAGGGCTATGAGAAGTGAAGGATGGATTTGTCCTGACTAGCACTCCAGCTTCTACTTTATGCTTTGTTGGCTCAGGCAATCTTAAGTAGTTCCTACGTGCAGAATAAAAAGGCAGGTCCAAAAATATTTATTTGCCTGTTTAAAAAAATATATTATCTCCCTTACTAATTAATAAAAAGTTACAGGAGCCAATAAAAGGCAAAGGAGAGAGGAATCATCCAAGGCCTTTTCAAAAGAGAAAGAGCTGAACTTCTGTGATGTCAATCTGGAGAATGTCAAAGAGATAGATTATAGAATTTAAGAATTTAAAACTTCTTGCATTAAGAATAAGTCAATATTTTAAGTAAAATCTTGTTTTAACCAATTATTTGGTTTTGTATTAGTTTAGTTTTGTTAATGAGGACTAAACTCTGATTTTTTTTTTAATCTTGCCCAAATTCCTATCTAGAGGAGTCATGCCCTCAGACAGGTTTTACATTTAACCCTATATATCACGATTTACTTTTCAACCTGACTCTGGCATAACATGATGATACAAAGAAGAAAATCAAAATATTTTACCCTAAAACATGTTTCTTTCCCATATTTTGAAATGGCCCTGCAAAGCTGTTCTTTGTGGGTAAAAATTTTCATCTGCAAAGAATCAATATTTATATAGCTAGATCTTTTTCTTCTAGACCCTCCCAATCCTAAAGAGATTAAGATCTAAATAGGGAACACTTGTCACCTATTGTCTCTAAGGGCAGCCACTATAAGACTTCAAAATAACTTTGGTCTCCATAATCCTTATCTTAACCTGAACATTTCCTTTTTATCTATCCCAGGTCTTTAGACAAACTCAACCAACTGTCAATCAGAAAATGTTTAAATTCACCTATAGCCTGAAAGCCCCTGCTTTGAGTTGTTCTGCCTTTCTGGTCCAAACCAATGTATTTCTTAAATGTATTTGATTGATGTCTCATGCCTTTCTAAAATATATAAAACCAAGCTGTGCCCCAACCACCTTGGACACATGTTCTCAGGACCTCCTGAGGGCTGTGTCACAGGCCATGGTCACTCATATTTGGCTTGGAATAAATCTCTTCAAATATTTTACAGAGTTCGACTCTTTTCATTGACATTAATATCAAAGACCCATCTCTAGAAAGAGTATTATAATTTCTTCTTAATCACAGCCAACGGACTTATATAACCCCTTAAAAAAAATTAGATTCCAGCTGGGAGCGGTGGCTCACACCTGTAATCCTAGCACTTTGGGAGGCTGAGGCAGGCAGATCACAAGGTCAGGGGTTTGAGACCAGCCTGAACAACATGGTGAAGCCCTGTCTCTACTTAAGAATACAAAAATTAGCCAGGTGTGGTGGTGCGCACCTGTAATCCCAGCTACTTGGGAGGCTGAGGCAGGAGAATTGCTTGAACCTGGGAGGCGAAGGTTGCAGTGAACCAAGAGTGCGCCATTGCACTCCAGCCTGCGTGACAGAGCAACACTCTGTCTCAAAAAAAAAAATTTTAATTCCTTTTTACTAACCTTATTACAACTTACATAGACCATTTGCAACATGCTTGGACTGTTTGTTTTGTCCTAAATATCCCTCTTTCTTGAACAATCAGTAATCTTTTTTTTCTTTTTCCTTTTCCCTTTCTTTCTTTTTCTTTCTTTTTTTTTTTTTTTTTTTTGAGATGCAGTCTTGCTCTGTCACCAGGCTGGAATGCAGTGGTGCAATCTTGGCTCACTACAACCTCCACTTCATGGGTTCAAGTGATTTTCCTGCCTGAGCCTCCCAAGTAGCTAGGACTACAGGCTAATATTTGTATTTTTAGTAGAGACAAGGTTTCACCATATTGGCCAGAATGCTCTTGAACTCCTGACCTTGTGATCCACCATTCTCGGCCTCCCAAAGTGCTGGGATTACCACGTGTGAGCCACCGCACCTGGCTAAACAACTAGTAATCTTATTTTAGGAAAAAACTTACCATACAATATTCTTTCTCATATAAAAATTATTTTCCTTTTTACTTTCTTTACTAAAAATAACTCTTTATAACTTTCCTTACATCTCATATTTCCTAGTTCTGTTTACATTGTTCTATGCATAACCTTAAATAAGCTTTTAATTAGACAAAGATATTTACCTTATTTATTTATTTATTTATTTATATGAGACAGAGTCTTGCTCTGTTGCCCAGGCTGGAGTGCAGTGGTGCAATCTCGGCTCACTGCAACCTCCACCTCCCAGGTTCAAGCAATTCTCTGCCTCAGCTTCTCAAGTAGCTGGGATTACAGGTGACCGCCACCATGCCCAGCTAATTTTTGTATTTTTAGTAGAGATGGAGTTTTACCATCTTGGCCAGGCTAGTCTTGAAATCCTGACCTCATGATCTACCTGCCTTGGCCCCTAAAATGCTAGGATGAGAGGTATGAGCCATTGCACCTGGCCATATTTGCCTTTTAATGAGGACATTAAAAAATGTTTTCCTATAATTTAAAAATTGTAAATTACCCAGGTGTTCAATTAATATCTATTATTTAATATGACTGATTCTAAATTTTATGACAGGTTTGTTTACAAGCATTTATTCTATTACATTTACTTGATTAGTCTATCTAGTAGTTTACCTAGGTTATTCATGAAAACTGTGATAGTCATCACTCAAAGTTAATTCTCTGTTAATTATTTTTATAGCTGTGAATTTCAGGTGTTTACTTAGGTAAGAAACTTAACTTTAATATAAGGATGTTTTTACCAATAACTCAGGATTTAGCTGTTTTCATTAAACCAATAAGGTACCATGTATAATTTATCAAAAATTAATACAAGCAAAGATCATTCTGTTTTGGGCTGGTTTTCTAGTTTTATAACCCTTATGCTAAATCTTATAGTATTCTGCAGGAATAAAGTATGAAACCACTTGATCAATAAATGCAAACAAAAATACTAACAATTCTTAAGACATTTCTAGTATTATTTTACCAATAATTTTAAAGCCAGCTTATTTATTAAAAATTTTACTTAAGTCACGTGTGATACAGAAGGGTTGGGCTCAGGGCTAAACCCTGCTGTTAAGCCTGTAACAGTGGCCCGAAGTGAAAACAACTGACCTTGTTTTTCCCACCCAAATAATGCCTTTTTGGCTTGCCACACCTCTATCCTGTGCCCATAAAAAGACTTCAGTTGGTAAAGAAAAAATAAAAAACAAATAAAACAGAAACAACAACAACAAAAAAAGACTTGAACTGGCAGAGCAGCACAAGCAGCTGACTGGTGAGAATACAAGCAGCTGAGTGGCAAACAAACAAGCAACTGAACATTCGCAACTATGGATAGACACAACTAACTTCAGGCAGTGCGGCTTCACAGAGAGGGGCCCAGCCGGAGACAGCCGATCTTCAGAGAAAGATCACCTTCTTCCCGCACAATCCGCTTTCCGACTCCCTATCCTGCTGAGAGCCACTTCCATCGCCCAGTAAAATCCTCCTTATATACGAGGGGTGCAGTGGTTCATGCCTGTAATCCCAGCACTTTAGGAGGCTGAGGCAGGCAGATCACCTGAGGTCAGGACTTTGAGACCAGCCTGATGGTGAAACCCCGTCTCTACTAAAAATACAAAAATTAGCTGGGTGTGGTGGCGAAGGCTCGTAATCCCAGCTATTCAGGAGGCTGAGGCAGGAAAGTCACTTGAACCTGGGAGGTGGAGGTTGCAGTGAGCCGAGATTGTGCCATTGCACTCCAGCCTGGGAGACAAGAGCAAAACTCTGTCTAAAAAATAAAAATAAAAATAAAAAAATCCTCCTTATACACTACCCTTCAATCAATTTATGTGACCTGATTCTTTCTAGATTATGTGACCTGATTCTTTCTGGATGTCAGACAAGAACGCAGGTGCTGAGAGGGCAGCTGCTGCCACCCTGACCCTCCACTGAGCTAGATGGCACTTGGCCATCTCCAGATGGCAGAGCTGAAAGAGCACTGATTGTAATATGCTTGGACACTGTTGCAGGGCCCACACAGAACCTGCTCCCGCCAGAGAGGAGCAACTGGCCAGTTCCAGTGATTGTTCACTCCGTTCCTGCACTGGCTTGCTTGCATGCTCCCTCTTGCAAGGAGTGGCCAGCGGCAGGCTGAGTGAAATGAGCCACTCTAGTTCCCACCCATGAAGGGGGTCAAAGGAATTATCCCATCTTGTGTGAACTTGAAAAAGCATTTGACTAGTCATTTTTTTTTTATATTTGATTTAAGCACTTTCATTTTTCTTTAAACCAATTAATTCAAGCTATTTTATATCTTTTTAGTAGTAAAACATTATATACACAACACATAAATACATAGACATATTAGGCATGCCAACAGAAGTACATCTTACAGATTCATAAGACCTCTTTTTTTTCCTATCTTAGACTTTTAAATTCTTGATAACCCATTATATTACCCGATACAGTTTTAGCTAAATAGTGCTAAATTTGCATATTAAAGGAAACAACTCTTAGGTGAAAAATCAGAGAGCAAAATTTACATCTCAAGAGAAAAAGTGAGGTGTGCTAGAGGGAAGTTAAAACAAATTTAATTGCAAATTAAAATTATAGAACTCTATTATAAAAAGTCTTTTAAATATACATACACACCTACACACATACACGCAAAAAAATCCTATAGCTGTTACTTCAGAACTTTAGTCATGGGATGAATACAAATTCACTGGCTTGCAAAAAAACAAACAAACAAACAAAAATGGTTAGCTCAAAAAGTGGTTTTTGGCCAGGCACGGTATCTCATGCCTGTAATCCCAGCAGTTTGGGAGGCCGAGGTAGGTGGATCACTTGAGGCCAGGAGTTCAAGACCAGCCTAACCAACATGGCAAAACCCTGTCCCTACTATAAATAGAAAAAGCAGGGAGTGGTTGTGGATCCCTGTAATCCCAGCTACTCGGGAGGCTGAGGCAGGAGAATCACTTGAACCCGGGAGGCGGAGGTTGCAGTGAGCTTAGATCGTGTCACTGCACTCCAGCCTGCATAATGGAGTGAGACTCTCTCTAAAAAAAAAAAAAAAAAAAAAAAAAGTGGTTTTTATCTCAGTAGAAAAGTAACAGCAAATTTAAAGCAGACAGAAAAGAAAACAGAGAAAAGGAGAATTTAGGAACTCTGAAGTTTGCAGGTCAACTTTAGGGCTCTTTTTCCTTAATGTAAATGTGCACAAACACCATAATACTTCAATTTTACATAAACTCTAGCAAGTAGAGGCACCATAATACCGATGGAGTGTCCATAGGGGGGTCATTTTCCTTGTTTTCTCCTCATTCTTAGATTACTTGTTTCTTAATTTTTTTTTAAGGAGGAACTGAGCTGTGGCCTAGGGCTTTTGTGGAGTGGGTGGAAGTGTGCTGGTTGCAGGCAGGACTCCCCGGTGCCACCACTGAGTCATCATCGCCCTCTTATGTGTACCAATTTCTCTCTCAAGATCAAGATCAAGATCTAGCACTTCCCAGAGGGCTCAAAGCTTGGAGCTCCCTTTTGCGCTTCCTGGATGGGCCTTTTTAATAACTACCTTTATTAGACATTCCCTGTAGGGCCACTGCGCTGCACGTCATGGTTGGGGGGTTAATCCCACAGATACTCCCACAAGGCCCCTGATTACCCACGGGTGCCTTTCAGCTGAGAGGAGCAAAATGCCTCTTCTCTTTAGAGCTGACGCAACTTAGTCTCTCATTTACCTATGAAAGCAACAGTTCAATTTCTCATTCCATGTCTTATTTATCAAAAATTATGCAAGAAAAGATCATTTTAAAAAAAATCTAGATAGATTTTTAAATTTCCTGATTGACAGTTGTTATTGTATTTTTTCTTTTTATTTATTTCTTTATTTTCAGACAGAAATTCGCTCGGTCACCCAGGCTGGAGTCCAGTGGCATGATGATCACAGCTCATTGCTGCCTCAACCTTCTGGGCTTTCGATCAACCTGAGGGCAAGCCTCCTACCTCAGTCTTCTCAGTAGCTGGGACTAGAGGCATGTGCCACCATACCT